>CM035215.1:5794366-5802455 GCA_020233015.1 Callinectes sapidus | reverse complement strand
CGTCCTCTCCTCCTCCTCCTCCTCCTCCTCCTCCTCCTCCTCCTCCTCCTCCTCCTCCTCCTCCTCCTCCTCCTCTTCCTCCTCCTCCACCACCTCCACCTCCTCCTCCACCTCCTCCTCCTTCTCTTCCCGTGGTGACCCGCTTCGCCGCGATAATGATAAGGGAACAGGATGGGGCGGCGGGGTCATTGTAATCTGCGGAGGACAGAGGACTTGACGTCTAAGGTGATAGTGGGCCTTTGTTGGGAATTACGTGGACAAAGCCTCCTCCCCCTCACACCTGGCCACCGTAATGTAACTTGTTTTCTCTTATAAAAGGAGGAGGAAAATAAGAGCGAGGAGGTGCTGGACGAAGGGAAGGAAAGAGGGAGGGTGGTAGGGGCTGCACTGGACAGAGGAAATGAAAGGGTGGAGGAAAGGAAGAGGAGCAAAAAAAGTAGGTGCTGAAAGAGGATTTTAAGTTTTTGTTTGTTTGTGTGTTTGATTTGTATATAGGTGTGTATGTTGATGGGGGAACGGGGGAGGGTATGAATAGTGTTTATTTGTTGTGGTTTTCTTGAAATATCACAAAATAGAGGAATTAATTTGAGCTTAGTTAGTTCTTAGTCGTAATACGTAATCGTGGCATAATTAATTTATTCATTTCTCTGAAAACGAAATTGTGTTGCATTTTCCTCGTGAAAAAATAATATCTGCGTGCAAGATTTTCTGGGAAATTAGATGAAAATAAGATTTTAATTCATTTGTTTTGTTTCATCCGTCGACTTACTGAAGCTAAGCGGTTAAGTAACAGAGTGTGATATAATACTGGTTTCAATATGAAGTGTTGTTGTTATATTATATATCATCCGGGTGAATGAATAAATGATAATAATATTTGTGGTATGGTCCTCTGTGTGTGTGTGTGTGTGTGTGTGTGTGTGTGTGTGTGTGTGTGTGTGTGTGTGTGTGTGTGTGTACGTGCGTGCGTGCGTGCGTGCTTGCGTGCATGCTTGCAAGTTAAACAGCCTCCTTATGTTAAATGATACATGGAAAAACACGAAATACTTGCAAAAATACAACAACAAATTAAGTTTCGCTAAACTCGTGTATGAGTAATTCTCTCTCTCTCTCTCTCTCTCTCTCTCTCTCTCTCTCTCTCTCTCTCTCTCTCTCTCTCTCTCTCTCTCTCTCTCTCTCTCTCTCTCTCCCTTTCATGCTTCAATAATTTCTAAAAAGCCACGGTCTTGCTTTTTGACTGACCGTCTAAGCCTCGAAAAGAAATATGTTACAGCAGAATTGCCTAGCGGCGCAATAAATCAGAAACATGAGAGTAGCGACGGCCACGATTACGTGCAGAGCCTGGCCAGACACACCCACAGAGTAACAGGTGACGTAACTTTGTTCTTCGACACAAGTCGCCAAGAGCAAGGGAATAAATCCCCAATATTTCCCCCTTACTTACTTGCCAGGCTGATTCTGACGGGGACTGAGAGAGAGAGAGAGAGAGAGAGAGAGAGAGAGAGAGAGAGAGAGAGAGAGAGAGAGAGAGAGAGAGAGAGAGAGAGAGAGAGAGAGAGGGAGGAGAGAGAGAGAGAGAGAGAGAGAGAGAGAGAGAGAGAGAGAGAGAGAGAGAGAGAGAGAGAGAGAGAGAGAGAGAGAGAGAGAGAGAGAGATGTGGGGGAAAAGACGAAAATATATAGAATATCGAGAGGCAGTATTGCACTCTGCCTAAATAACCAATGGCACTTAAAGGCTTAATAAAATCCAGTCGTGGCAAAGCGACGGTTCGGGGGAAGGACTGCTGGGAAAAGGGGACTTGAGCCTGGCAGAAAATGGAAACTGGGTGACTGCCAAAGAAAGAAAGGAAAAGGAAATAGGCATCGAGCTAGTAAGGGATACTTAGTAAATCTGATGTAAACAAAGAGATATTTCCTGCTATAATAGTGTGCTGGTTAATGTAGTACGGAATGGTACATTTAGGACAGCCAAGGATGTGTTGGTGGTCTGTGTAGAAATGTGGTATGGTGGACTGTGGTTAATAGCGGTTTGTGGGTGTCCTTAAAGTGTTTAATTAAGAACTGTAATGTTGTTGATGAAGCTTGCATACATTACATTAACCCCGTCATCTGGCGCTACTGCTGCTGCTGCTGCTACTGCTGCTACTCCTGCTGTTGCTGTTGTTGTTGCTGTTGCTGCTGCTGCTACTGCTGCTGCTACTGCTGCTGCTGCTACTGCTACTACTACTGCTACTACTACTACTACTACTACTACTACTACTACTACTACTACTACTACTACTACTACTACTTCTACTACTACTACCACGTCTAACTTCAAACTGTACTATTACTATAGCTATTTTCACTACAACTAATACTACTATTATCACCACCACCACCATCACCACCACCATTACTACTATTCCTACTGCTGCTGCTACTACTACTATTACTACTACTACTACTACTACTACTACTACTACTACTACTACTATTACTACTACTACTACTACTACTACTACTACTACTACTACTACTACCACCACCACCACCACCACCACCACCACCACCATGTCTAACTTGAAAACTCTCAATTTTCCCCTCCTCCCAGCTTTTTCCTTTTTTTTTTTTTTTTCGCTCCATTGACGCTTCCCTGGTGGCAAGATTTGAAACCACGTAAGAGACACTCATCCAGGAGCAATAACGTGACTGCTGCATCTGTTACTGCTACTATTACTGCCACCACCATTGCTGCTGCTTGAACCACATTAGGGTGCCCCATGAAGACATATAGCCAGCAGTATGTTCATGTAATGTTAGGCACGGTGCGTATTTCATTCTTCCGGAATTTATGCGTGTCCTCAGTGATATTTTAAGCAAGGCGAGTTGTGATACGAAGCAACGTGAGTATATTTACGTTGTCTGTTTATCCAAGTCTGATTTGTGTTTTATCTTCCTCGAGTTTGTAGGGACAGTGATGACAAGCAACTGACATATTAGGTTTACTACTACTCCGTGGTTTGCGGTTGTTGATATTGTTTTTTTAGAGTCACAATGTTTTATCCTACACGAGTATTGTAAGGCAAAAGGCATTGGTAATCTAAAACTCAAGCCCCCCATGAGATATGTAGGAAAAAACAAATAAATATCCCTATGTCAATGAATTAACTGTTGCCATTCATTTCAGTATTCAACGTTACCTTCATATGGGGCACGTTGATTTATTAGGTTTGCATAATCAATAACGGCCCAAATAATTGAGTAGAGAAAATGCATATGGAAATACAAAATGAAATACTAAATGTTGATAATGATTTTGCTGACTTATTTTACCACAGTGTTTTAGTTCTTATGACACGCTGCAATTTTTTTCTATTGTGATTGCTTTTAAATACAACTAAATATGAGAAAGCGAATTGAAATGGAAAGCAAATGGAAAAGGAACTAAATAGTTTTTATTTAAGGGCATTAATTAGCTTATAATCATGTAGTACGCTTATTCCGAGGTAGATTAACGTAATATCATCTTATATATTGCAAATATAAATATCAACATGAAAAGTTAACAAAACAAAACAAACAAAAAACATAAGGTAGTCATTTTGGCATTATAAATCCTGACGACTTTTTCTTCCGACTTTTACGAACACTTGTATTTACCACATAAGCAAAAACACTCAAACTTAACTTTCATACGTCTGTGAAATCTTAATGTCACTATGTAATATCTGCGCTGGGCTTTACGGCTTACTGGGTGAGGGTGTGCAGGCGACGGGACATCCGATGTTTGAGGCGGGGCAGAGGTGAGGAGGGTAACAAACACGAGGCAGCAAAAAGAAACAGGAGGAGGATGAAAAAGAGGAGGAGGAAGAAGAAGAGGATATGGCGCAACGAGTACATCATAGCAAGAGAAACAGGTAGAGAAGTGCTATAGAAAAAAGTGTAAGAAAAAGAGAATTGTAGGAAAAGGAGCAGGAAGAAGAGGAGGGAGAAGCACAGTATTAAAAAAATTATTATGACTGCGGCCACTTGTTCTTTGAAACTTAGCTATCTAACAAGATGAAAAAAAACGAAAAGTATGAAGCATAAGAGGAAAAGAAAAGTAATAATAGATACAAAAAGGAACCAAAATACTCTTACGACTAAACTAAAAAAAATACTTTCCATGAAGTCAATGAGCTGACAATTCTATTTACCAAGGAGGACCCACAAGCAAATCACGAGCAAGCTGGAAAGAAAGAGCGAGAAATAGACAGTGTGGGGCGGATAGTCGAGACAGAAGCAAGGCAAGGAGATAGGAGGCAGACAGGGAAGTAGATGACGAGCAGCGGGTGTATTGGGATTTTATGAATAAGCTCAGCACGAGACGAATGTGCTCGGCGAAATGTGAGGCAGTGGAGCGGAGTGACACAGCGTAGCGTGAAAGGGTTGATGTATGTGAGATATGGCCTTTCCTGTCCCTGGTGTCACACGTATAAAGTCTTTCTCTCTCTCTCTCTCTCTCTCTCTCTCTCTCTCTCTCTCTCTCTCTCTCTCTCACACGATCCTCTCAACGTGATATTATTTTCTTGTCTTTCTCCGTTTTCTTTTGTGCGTCACCAGATTGAACCCACTCGAGTCGTATGGATCACTTCTAAGTACGCGATGCATAATGCAGTGAACCTCATGTATGTATGTATGTATTCAAGTGCGTATGTATGTGTGTGCATGCTTCCCCCAACCATGCTCCAGTATTAACGCCTCTTCTAATATGTTATTGGTTGTATCAATAGCACATGCATGGTTCACCTTCTGTCCGTAATGGTACTTTAACATTCCCTGTGTATATAAGGTGGGTAATCCGCTATGGGACTGGTTGCAGCTTCGTTTAAGTAACTCATCTTTACTTGGAACTGCTCTTAATATCCCCTAATCCATTCAAGGTATTCTTCTTTTTTTTCGAATGTCACAGAGATAATTAATGAGATGCTCACGATTTTTTTCTTATTACTTAAAGAAGATCCTTATTGTGCTATTGGTAAAGCCATGAAAACTACTGAAAATAGTAATAACTTGTTAAGTCCGTTGCTACCATTCCTGGCTACTCTGTGATATGGAGTTTGACTGTAGGCATGAAGGTTGTACGTAAAATTTATTCTAGAGCGTTCATTTAATTATAGGAATATCCTTATGCTTTTTTAAAAGACATCTGTAATAATTTATTAATTCAAATTTATTATCATCAACACTATTACGTGTTCATGTTAATTCGAACAACGTAAGGAATTAGGTTTGCTTATTTGTTATTATTTCTAGCTACACTTCTTTCTAGTTTTATTCTCTTTTCAAGTAAGAAATAAAACATTTCTCTACGACTTCAATCATAACGGTAAAAGTAGAAATACACACACACTACAACTGAAGCCATATCACTTCAGCTTCTCCGTAAGAGGATAGCGTTCTCTCATAACACAAATCGGCGCAATATAACCTTGTCATGATCCAATAACTCAATAACTGCACTGGTGAAAGCAAATCCGTAATAATTTACTTAAAACAGTGAGCTGGATCATGGCAGTCGCTGGTGGGAGAAGCAATGCTGTCTTGTAACCCAGCACAGCATCATATGAACTCGTTTTCGCAACGCCACAACTCAATAAATTTTGCCTTGGTAACATCTCCTATTCCTCTTCCCCCTCCCGCTCTATGCCTTGACCTCGCTTTTCCTGGAAGACTTCTGTTTGACGATCAGTGGCGTGGAATTTCATGTGCTGTACACCATCTTCACTGTTACTTTTCCCCCTTTTTTCATCTCTCTCCCTCTCCTTTTTCATCCTGAGCTATAAGAGAAGTAATAGAAGGCAAGGAAAGACTGCGTTCTTATTTTTGAACGGTAGACAGAGAGAGAGAGAGAGAGAGAGAGAGAGAGAGAGAGAGAGAGAGAGAGAGAGAGAGAGAGAGAGAGAGAGAGAGAGAGAGAGAGAGAGAGAGAGGAGAGGGGAGAAGGCATGTATACAGAGAAGAAGAATTCGCGCCATAATGAGGGGTTATAAGGAAGAACGCGGTCTCTCGCTGCGCATTTGGGGGAAAATCCAGACCAATACTTTAAGATGTCAGGCGAGAAGTGTTGTGTGTGGGAGGCGAGAGGAGGAAGAGCGGTGCAGAGAAGGAATAGCTGGAAGAAGAGAAAAAGAAGAAAGAAAAGACAGAAAGAATGGTGGATGGAAATCGATATGGAGGTTCTCCGTATATACATTTCTCTCTCATTTTAAGTGCGACGACAAGGCGTAGGAGGAGGAGAAGGAGAAGAAAAGATGAAAGAGATGAGAGATGACTCGAAAGTGACGAAGGGAAAAGTAAGAAAACAAAGACAAGATTACACTACAAGGAAGATTTAAAGATTAAAGTGTGTGCTGGTGTGGTGAGGAAACACTCCACTTCCATGCCCCCCATTCCACCTGAAAAATTCCACACGTTCATACATACACCACTGTACGTACTCCTATCCCACCAGCCCCTCTCGTTACATTCCACTAAGCAGTCATTTCACACTTCTGCTTTTCTTTCCCTTTTCCGCTCCACCTTACAACATTTGACCACTCCACTTTGTTCCACCTTGATCAATCTTAGTACTGCAGCTCCTCACCTTACAACATTCCACTCACTCCACTTTATAATAAGCTCTAGCAGCACCTCGATCATTCCACTCCTCAGCACTTCCCTCACTCCTTGATGAAACACTTCGCCTTCTTCATTCCACTCTGCTGGCACTCTTTGATTAGAAACTCCAGCACTCCACTTCATCACTGGCTTTTGCAACACACAGGAAAGAGAGAGAGAGAGAGAGAGAGAGAGAGAGAGAGAGAGAGAGAGAGAGAGAGAGAGAGAGAGAGAGAGAGAGAGAGAGCGAGCGATTTATCCCTTGCAGCACTTTATTACCTCAATAGATCATGTGAGAGAAGTGTGTTCAAAAAGTCCGTCTATGCTCGTACTGATGAAACTAAAGAAAAGAAAGAAAAATTCCAAACTTCAATGGCCTCAATATTAAGCTGGAGTTTTATGCATATATACTTTTCTCCCTACAAACACGTGTCAAGCGGACAAAGAGGGTATTCACCCCTGAGTCGATATGAATGTATCTTTGAATTTCCAATAGTTCTAAGAGTGTAAATGCCATTCGATTGTTTCCTTTCTTATCATATGGCTTGTATTGTTAAAGACGATTTTTTCAAAGATCACAGAAATTATTTTTAGACGATTATTTTGTGTCTGTTTTACTGAATCATAAAAACACCCTTGAAAAAAACCAATAAGTTACTGTATAGTTTCTTGACAGTAGCTGAGATGAGATGGCGAGACGCTTGAGAATACTGTCCTATGAGAGGCGAGACGCGTGTGTCTGGCGAGTATTGTGAGTGCTCCTTTGTTACCGGCACCTTTGAACACCCTGAGAATATTGGCCTCAGAAATCTTATCAGCGTTGAGTTGCGCGCGAAGTGGTGGCCGCCTTAACCTGCTCACCAAACAGTCTTACTCTTTATTCTCTTCTTGTATTCTGTCGTCAGTCTACTTGTTTACAATTCTCTCAGCTTTTACGTGTAATATTTCCATGTTTCTACTTCCCATCTTCCAGTTCTTGTTTTTTCTGCCGTTTTGTGCATCTTTCTTGAGTTACTGATCACCCTGGGACACCTTTACTTTTCTTTCTTTAAATAAAGGAAAAATTGCGAAAACCTTTTCTTTTGAATCACCTTTCTTGCGTTAGCTTATAAAAACTCTCTGTTTTCTGAAGTTGTTCATCATTTTGTTTAGTGGTCAAAATTTTAAGAAATTGAACAGACAACTTCCAAAATTCTTTATATATTTTATCATTTATGAACCCTTACTAAAGAACACAGTCATCCACAAAAGCAACGGAACTCTCAGAACATTTAGAACATCATAAGAAGATTCGACGTCGTGGTATTGACAGACTTAAAACACTAGATAATTCAACTAACAACAATTAACACAACAGAGAAATGTTCTTAAGTGTCCTTCCTACACAGTAATCTCTTATCAAGCAAGTAGAATATTTCACTCCGTCTCGCTTTTAACTTGGAGAGGCGAAACTTAAGTTGATAAAGTCT
>CM035215.1:5789366-5791866 GCA_020233015.1 Callinectes sapidus | reverse complement strand
CTGTTTTTACTCTTTGATGGTTCAGAATCCTTGCTAACATGAAGGTGCCTTTGAAAACAACAGCATCTCACAATAAATCCAGATAGTCGATACATGATACTGAAAATTGGAAACACTACGCCTTATAAATACACTCGCTTATCAAGTTGTTGTTGGTGTTGAGTCACCAGGGAACTTTAAGAGAAGAGTAGATAAGTATATGAATGTTGATGATGATGATAGGTAGGTAGGTAGGCAGGTAGGTTTAATGCTGTAATTACCACACTTCTTGCAGCTTTCCTTATTTCCATATGTTCTGAATCCGTTGATATTTATGTCTTCTCCTTAACCTATTCACTACCATGACGCGTTTTAATATTTACTCTGCTTACTATTTGACGATTTTATACTGTTTCAGAAGCTTCTGTAGGAAATTAAATAGTAAAGTCTCCAGTCATTAATCTTTTTTATCTCCATACAACCTTCCTAATGTTAAAGAAATCGTTTTTTTCATATCACAAACTCATGCTAAAAGTACGTTTCAGTATTAAAGAGGTTAAGACTAAATTGGTTTGGTGCAAGTGAAAATATGATTTCCAAAGACACCAATAAAAGCAAAATGCAGTGCTAGTGAATACCCAAATTTAGTGTTTATCGCTTCATTTCTCTCCAGTTGAATAGTTCAACATCATTCATTCAAAATAACAAGTGCCCTGTGGTTGCTGGGAGTTAAAAGATTAAATCTGCATTTACATACATACCCTAGAAGTGGAATTGAACATATATTAGTGTGTTGTGCATGTATTAGCCATAGTGTTTGTTGTTTAAGTTTGTTATGGACAAGCACAATTTATGAACTTATTTAATCCCTTGATATAATTTTTTTATTACTATTGATATGATTTTTAAGGTCGGTCTTTTGTAAGTACATGTTTCTGCCAATATTCATATTTAGCTTTTATCTTTATTCATATTAGTGTTTTCAGCTCCGTATTTTGTTTTGCACTTAGTATTACTCTTTCCCTACATGAATAGCCAAGTACTTTGCTGGAAGTTTTAATTATTTATATGTTTTACAGCCTTTGCTCTCGTCGCATTATTTCGTAATAGTGAACACCAAAATTGAATTGTTATCTGTTGTTTGCGATTCCTACCTATGTGCGCCGTGACCCAATTAGCGATGCCACGTATTGCAGTTTTGAATTAATAACAGCTGACCCTCGGTTCAAAGGCTGTGTAGGAGTTAATAATCGTGATATTCTGCTAATTGCATGATGTTGCTTCTGTTGCTAACAGAATACAACGTATTTTAGAATATACACGCATGCGCTCTCCTCTCTCTCTCTCTCTCTCGCCTCCTCTCTCTCTCTCTCTCTCTCTCTCTCTCTCTCTCTCTCTCTCTCTCTCTCTCTCTCTCTCTCTCTCTCTCTCTCTCTCTCTCTCACATACACACACACACGCACGCACGCACGCACGCACGCACGCAGGGAATATGGTGCAATAAATTCAAATAAGATATAGTTCAAACATGACGTTTTTATTGTTTTATAAACAGTTTTTCTCAATAAGTGCGCCGAATACTATTGGGAACGTTTTGTTCATTGAAATATTTGAAACCATGAAGTTATATATTTTGTTTCAGAGAAAACTGGCTATAGGTTGGCGGTATTTTTCTTGTCGGTACATTTTACAGATATTCGTTCAGCCTTTCCATCAGAGATGGCGCGGTACTTCCTGTCCATTCTTTTGCATTTTCCTTAGTGCCGCTAGAAAGGAGGCACGCTTAGACATTTTTTTGCGCCCATTGCAGCAGGCGGGGCCGTCATTCAGTAAGGCAGTTTCTTTGTTAACCAATACAAAAAAGTGGTATTCAGAGTTATTGGAGCAAGAATGTTCAGTGGAAGAATATGATGGATTGGATAAAACCATAAGGGCATAAGGGAAGCTGCATGAAACCACGCTACATATCATAGTGCTATTTTAGAGAACGCGTATAAAAGTGAATACCCAGCAGCATTCTCATCTATAAACTCACCTCTTCTTTCAAAGCTTCTTATTGACTCAGCTCTAACGTGATTGTAGTCTATTTCAGTTATGTAATACTTTATTTCATATCCATTTTCTTTCTCTTTTTTTTCGATCCTAACGTTATCATGCAAGAGAGAATGTAATGAACCATTCTGCGGAAATGTAGTCGGCAAGATAATTTCTGCTGCTAATTATAATCTTACATAATAAATTCGCAGGACTCACAAAACAGTTCGTTCCATTCCTCATCTCTGGTCCCTCCCGCTTCCCACCACAAAAAAAATAACAAAATTAAATAAAAAAAAAAAAGATAAAATTAAAATTAATAAAGAGAGAGAAAAAAGTTGACGTAGCATCGTATAACAGCACAAACACAACTAAGTGATATAATTGTTTTAAATAACATGTTTGTTGTAGAATGTTCTCTCTCTCTCTCTCTCTCTCTCTCTCTCTCTCTCTCTCTCTCTCTCTCTCTCTCTCTCTCTCTCTCTCT
>CM035215.1:5775562-5785794 GCA_020233015.1 Callinectes sapidus | reverse complement strand
TCTTCTTCTTCTTCTTCTTCTTCTTCTTCTTCTTCTTCTTCTTCTTCTTCTTCTTCTTCTTCTTCTCCTCCTCCTCCTCCTCCTCCTCCTCCTCCTCCTCCTCCTGCATTCAGCACCTTTTATTCAAGATATCTCACCTTTTTTTTCCTTTATAGCCCAACTTCTTACACTTTAATCCCGTTTTATTATTATTTTTTTCTTTCACTGGGACTTGGATCAACTTTTATCTTGTCTTCGTCAGTCCGTAATTTATCGTTTACAAAGTCTTGGCTTCGAGAGATAAACACGAATCCTTCACTTTATGTTTAAAGTTCCCGTTTTTTTTATTATTAATATTTTTTTCTCTTTCTTTGAATAGAATGTTCTTATTCTTTTATTGACATCTCTCTCTCTCTCTCACTCTCTCTCTCTCTCTCTCTCTCTCTCTCTCTCTCTCTCTCTCTCTCTCTCTCTCTCTCTCTCTCTCTCTCTCTCTCTCTCTCTCTCTCCCTGGAAATCTCACGTAAAACTAATGAGAAAAAAGTATTTAAGGCAGTTTTATGGTACAGTCAGTAGAAATGTGTTGGTAATATGGAGTAGATAAAAAGTAGAGAGAGAGAGAGAGAGAGAGAGAGAGAGAGAGAGAGAGAGAGAGAGAGAGAGAGAGAGAGAGAGAGAGAGAGGGTGCATCCTTAGTCAGCATCATCAAACTATTCATCTCACGTGATTGACAAAAGACTGAAAATGCATCCCTCTCCCTGTCTCCTCTCTCTCCCCTCTCTCTCTCTCTCTCTTCCTTTTCCCTTTTCCTCCTTTCCCAAAGTTCTCCACCTCTCCTTCCTCCACCTCCTTAACTTTCCATCCTATTTCCCTCTTCCCTCCCCTTCCTTCTTCCTCAACAACTTATACTTATTTGCTTTCTTCATGCCTTTTTGATTTGCTTCTTCCTCCTTCTAGTTCTCCTCCTTTCCTCACTTCTTGCCGGTATTCTTTATCAGCGTCTTCTTCCTCTGCAATCTCGCTTTTCATCAACCGTTCTCTTGTCTCTTCCTCTCTCACCTTTATTCTCTAACCTCTATTTTTCCTTCACCCCTTCATCCCCTTTTTTTTTTCAGCCGTTATCCAAATCTTACTCCTCACTTTCCTCTGCTCCATTTCATCCTCCCTCTCCCTCCAGTCTTTAATTCCTCTTTCCCTCCCGTTGAGTTTTTACCTCTCTGTTCCACCACCTTATCCCTTTCTCCCCTCCCATTTTTACTATAATTCTAATCTTTATCTCCTCCCTCTCCATTTACACACATTTCCCCTCCTCCTCCAACCACCTCTTCCTATTCATTTTCTCCTCCGCTCCCCCCATCTTCCTTGACTTCCATTCCCTTCTCCTCCTAACCTTCCAGCTTCCCTTACATTCCCTTTTCTTTCTTTCTTTCTTTCTTTCTTTCTTTTTTTCTCTTTTTCTTTCTTCCTCTCTCTCTCTCTCTCTCTCTCTCTCTCTCTCTCTCTCTCTCTCTCTCTCTCTCTCTCTCTCTCTCTCTCTCTCTCTCTCTCTCTCTCTCTCTCTCTCTCTCTCTCTCTCTCTCTCAAAAGTTGTTCAAGAATCCAGGACGATACTTTTTTTTGAAGGGGGAATGCGGGGTGGCCAAGTAGGACCCATAAACTATGTAAATACAACCTCACCTCTTCCGCCGCTCTCTCCCAGCGCTAGTCAGCAGGAGGAAGACGTTACAGAGGAGCGGAAATGTTAAGATGATAAAACGGTGAGAGAGAGAGAGAGAGGGAGAGAGAGAGAGAGAGAGAGAGAGAGAGAGAGAGAGAGAGAGAGAGAGAGAGAGAGAGAGAGAGAGAGAGAGAGAACTTTTGGCCACGCATGCATAACCCACATAATCACATGCTTACTAATGTTCAAAATACTCCACGCTCTTGCTTCTCTCTGTTCTTGGTGTCGTGAAGGGAATAACTGTCGCCAGACGCAACCGGCATCCATCTTGCCTAACCTAGTGTATGTAAGTTTGTCTGGTGGGAAATATCATTGATCTTTCCTTTGTGTCATTGGATAAGCCATCTTCCCCTTATACTTTGATCTTTCTTAATCCTTTTAGTGCTCCTGTCATACTTAACTTGTGCTAACGCTGTTGAATTGAGTGTGCACTCTTTCCTCAATAGATTTCTCCTTTTCAGTTATTATTGCCACACTGCTATAGGTTTTCAAGAGATTTCTTATTGTGCTGTCTGTAGAATTAGTAGTGTAAAGATTGTACATTTGTTGGTCTTTGCCTTGAGGTTAATACAGGTAGATGATAAAAAATGATGAGATTTCAGTTGGAACTATAAGAAACTTGTGATGGGTTTAAGGGGATTTGATGCTGCTTGTTTTAGGATTAATGCACGTGATTAATGATAGATTTTAATTGAAACTATAAGAGATTGTTGTTGAATGTATGTTACGCAGTTTAATTTATGAGATATTGTTCATAAGTTAAAATCTTCCATTCAAGTATATTGTAAGTTATGGAAGCAGTTTATACGAATACTTTGGCTTTACGTTCTTTTGTCGCCATGTTTGCCGTGAGTGCGTCAGTGTGGGGCCGCGTGGGGCTGGAATACCTCATGAAGAGCTTTTTTATATTTTAAGAGGAAACCTTATGGTGACTGTAAAACTGAAGGAAAACTCGTTCCCTTATCCTTGTCCTCCTCCTCCTCCTCCTCCTCCTCCCATTCCCTCCTTGTTTCTTTACTCTCCTACCCCTTTCCTTCTCCTCCTCCTCCACTCCCTTTCCTTCCCTTCCTGTTCGCCAAATTATCACCGAATCTCAGAGAAAATGGCAGTCATAAAGTGTCCTTGTGAACAAAGCTGTGTGTGTGTGTGTGTGTGTGTGTGTGTGTGTGTGTGTGTGTGTGTGGAACCACCTACTAACCTTCCCCAAAACACATCACTCCGTCACCAGCAAGGAAGTCGGGTAATGGTATACGCAACGATTTAATACACGAACAGAAAACGAAGGAGAGACGAAGGGCCGTGGAAAAGACGCACAATTTTGCCTGGGACAGCAGCAATAGCACCCGGCCCTCCACCTCTACCACCACCAGCACCTCCACCACCTCCACCACCACCTCCATCCCCTGAATTATAAATGCACATTAGTGTGATTGAATATTCATGTTATTCATACGTCATTTTACATGTGGCTGGACGAGGCGTTTAACAAATCATTCGTATCTCACTGAAAACCCGACCGGCTGATCTGGCAAAGGCATTTCATTTACGCCTCTGAAAAAAAAGTGTACCGATGTTGGAAAAAAAAAAAAAGAAAGGAACGAAATGGCTTCCTAGTAGAGAAGTCCAGCGTGCCTGTAAAATTTAACTAGTGATTTTGTACTAACAGGAGCAGCAGGTTTATTTTTATTTTCCTTGTGTCTTCTGTTATCGTCTCTCTCTCTCTCTCTCTCTCTCTCTCTCTCTCTCTCTCTCTCTCTCTCTCTCTCTCTCTCTCTCTCTCTCTCTCTCTGCGACTTATGATCAAATTGTTACGCATTTATATCAGCCACTTACTCACTCAGCTCGTCTGCACCACCATCATCACCACCATCTTTGCCTTGATGCCTCCACTCCAAGACAAACTTTTCTTCTCTCTCCTAGACTTGTCTCTGTCGGCTGCCCGTCTTCTCTGGAGCACCTCAGCAGAAATTCTTCCCACTTACATACACACACACACACACACACACACACACACACACACACACACACACACACACACACACACACACGTACGCACGCACACACGCACGCGCGCGCACACACACACACACACACACACACACACACACACACACACGCGCGTCCCCCTCTCCCCCGACACACATAGTTAGGAAGTTGTTTATAGACTATAAGAGCAAAAATTACATGAAAAACTACAATAGATTCCTTGCCTAGTTTTTCTTTGAAAAGCGTAAATCCTAAATGGTAAAACAATAATTTCCGCTCAGACATGAAACAAAAAGAAACATTGAATATATAAACCCTTCAGAATTACCCATCTGCTCAGAATCTTTCACTACACCTAAAGTTTACTTATCAAACTCTTTGTTGGTGCTGCAGTGAGACATTAATACCACAGCGGATCAAGGTTACACTTTCACGAGAAGACTATTAATAACTGAGGTATGTTGGAAATCACTGAATATGGATAAGACGCGTTCCTTTATTTTGGTCCCTGAAACCAACGAAATATGATGTCTGATAACTCAAGCACCTATCTTAGAAGTAAATAGCACCATTCAACTAAGAAAGGAAAAGAAGGACGCAAATGCAGAGGTAAATAAGATAAATCATGTGGCAGAAAACTTCTCGAGTGTTTGCATAGTTTAAGGTGGGAGAATGAAGAGAAAATGATGACAGAGTACAATAATGGTAATCTTGGTAAGATGAAATAACACGAGGGAAGGCAAACATCATATAAAGCAATTACGAAATTACGCAAGTCAGGCCGCTGTCGGAGGGAAGGAGAGAGAGAGAGAGAGAGAGAGAGAGAGAGAGAGAGAGAGAGAGAGAGAGAGAGAGAGAGAGAGAGAGAGAGAGAGAGAGAGGGAAGGCGAGGAGAGGTCAGGTGAGCACCACGCCTGGCGGAAGTAGTGGGAGAGGACATGGGGGGCCCCTTTTCACGGGTTGTCGAACTGCTTTTTGCATACATTCATATAGTTGCTCACTCTTTTTAGTTAGCCTGTTAGTCGATCAGTTCGTTAGCCTGACCGTTAGTCCATCAGTACGTTAGTGGGTCGGTTGTAGGGTCGTTCTGTCCAAGACTATGCTATCCGCGATATGTTTCACCACAGTGCGAGCCTTATTGTATCCACTGAATATTGTTTTTACAGTGAGAGAAATCATTTCAAAATTGTGTGCGGGAGATTCATTAAGGCAAGTTTGCAGAACATTGTTGTTCATTAAAGCGTGGAAACTTGTTTTTGAGATGGAATTAGTTGAAAAATACATTACCTCTTGAATGTTGCGTTTTACCGGTTCATACTTAAATGAGGTTAACCACTACCAAGTATTATATATATACTCGTGTAGCCAGGAGAGAGAGAGAGAGAGAGAGAGAGAGAGAGAGAGAGAGAGAGAGAGAGAGAGAGAGAGAGAGAGAGAGAGAGAGAGAGAGAGAGAGAGAGAGAGAGAGAGAGAGAGAGAGAGAGAGAGAGAGTGTGTGTGTGTGTGTGTGTGTGTGTGTGTGTGTGTTTATTTATTTATTTATCTAAGTGGAAAGCCCCGAAGGAATGAGATTTGGCAAAGTGAGAGTTCCATTGCAAAACATTGTTTTATTGACATGACGTGATTACGGTCCCCCGAAACGTCCTGTCAATAAACTGTGTTTTGGACACCAAGAGACTGTTTCTATTATATTACCGTCAGGTTTTTTCACCATATTGAGATTTGTGAATTTAATGAACACAAAGGTCAGCGCGGGTTGAACATGGTTTTGTGTGTGTTACGCCACAATATTTTTTATTTCCTTTGTGATTCTCGTGAGAAAAAAAAAAGTCATCATGTGCAGCTTAAATGTACATTATTTTTCGATAATTCTCTTTTCTCTATACACCAAAATACACAGAAATCTGCGTATTTCGTGTGCACATTGAATTAATGTGTATTAAGAAAATCAAGAATGGAAATCGTACAGGTACTGAGCAAGGAAAAATGTAATCAAGTTATGTAGACCAAACACACACACACACACACACACACACACACACACACACACACACACACACACACACGGACACACACACACACACACCTTAGGGGAATAGAGTAATAATCTAATAGCATATCATCTCTACTTTAAAGCCACTTAGCCATTTTTCTCGTCCCTCTTGGTTCCATAGCAGGGCGTTGGGCCAGCTGCTGGGCGCCCTTCTCTTCGTGGCGGCGCCCTTGTAATCACCCGCTCTTGACCTGAATAGCAAGATAAACAACCTCCCGTAGCGAGTCTTTGTAAATATCTCGTTGATGACAGGACGGCTACAACCTTCTTAACGCAGCCAGTGCACGAATACCTTACTTTCTTGTACTGAGAGAGAGAGAGAGAGAGAGAGAGAGAGAGAGAGAGAGAGAGAGAGAGAGAGAGAGAGAGAGAGAGAGACTTTTCCCCACTTGTGTGTGCTTCTCCTAAATAAAAAAAATAAAAATAAAAAGATTAGAAGGAATAAAAAGAAATATACCACAGTTAAAAGAAGGAATCTCAGAAGCTTCCTCCTTCATACTTAATTTTAAACTGACTTTTTATCCTTCATCTTTTATTTCTATTTTATATTTTGTATGTTCATTTTCTCACTTAAAATGGTGTGAGTTACTGATAGATATATGTATGGAATTTTTTAGCCTTTTCCTTTGATTCTTGCCCTTACAAAAGTTATAGAAACGTTACATTAGAAATTTTTTGTCTCATGAATTACTGACGATTTACCTTGAGTCTTCCTCTTCGCCACCTGAGCTGAAACGTAACCTACAAAGAATCAGTCAATTTGTGATGCCTTTTTGATATGCTGTTTGATGTGTCGCCTTGGAAGTGGATATTTGTCTTATAACCACCAGTGTAAAATTCTGTGAAGTTTTCCTAGTTATTATCGCATCCGTGTGTGTGTGTATGTGTGTGTGTGTGTGTGTGTGTGTGTGTGTGTGTGTGTGTGTGTGTGTATGTGTGTGTGTGTGTGTGTGTGTGTGTGGACCTGTAGCTAATCACCTGTGCCTCCTTAGTGTGTTCACCTGAGTACACCTTCACTTTCGTAGAAGCGGGAACAGGTGAGCTTGTTTTGAGTATTGATCGATCTCCCTCCTCCTCCTCCTCCTCCTCCTCCTCCTCCTCCTCCAGTCCATCCCCAGCCATTCCTGCATCTCCCTCACCCTTCCGTTACCTCATGGCCCACCTCGCCCTACCCTGCTCCTTCTTGCTATCTAACCCCCTCTCAAATACTCCATCTTCACTCACTCACTCACTCATTCACTCACTGTACTTCGCTCACTACTCATATCACTATCCATGAATTTACCACAATATCTTATACTCACAAAAGATCGAGAACACAAGAGAGTACACCTCAGTATAGGATTGATTTTTTTTAATAGAATAACTTTTTTTTATCACATCCCATTCATGACAGTTCTCTCAGTCGTGTCAGTAGCGCGTTGTCCAGTGTTCCTTGTCCTAACATGTCTCCACTTCAGGGTTGTCGCAGTGTTGTTCCTCTTGTTCGTGGTAACTTAGTAATGGCGTGTGTGTGTGTGTGTGTGTGTGTGTGTGTGTGTGTGTGTGTGTGTATGTGTGTGTGTGTGTGTGTGTGTGTGTGTGTGTGCGTGTTTATTTATTTATTTGTTTATTCGTCTGTCCATGTGGTCTCTGTTTGAGTGTTTGCGGGTGTTAAGTGTGCTTTGTTTGTGTTTATTGATGTATGTTGCGTTTACTTGTGTGTGTAATACATTGTGTTCTATAATATATTGGGTGTTACTGTAAGTGTTGCATGTTGTGGTACTGAACATGTTGTGTGTTATGTTTACTGGGTTATGTGTTGTGTTTGCTGAGTATTGTGCGTCTGCTTTGAAGTTAAGCCATTGTGTGTGTGTGTGTGTGTGTGTGTGTGTGTGTGTGTGTGTGTGTGTGTGTGTGTGTGTGACTCACCTTGTTGCCCTACGTACCTGAGCGTGTGTTGCAAGTTTATTTCGGTTAATGAAGCGAAGATCCAGATAAGTAAAAAGTGACATTTTGAAGTCATGAGAAATTATGTCCGTCGAAATAGCCTTCAGAAGCGAGGGAAATATTTACCATTTTCCTTCAACCTGTACAGTATTGCTTGGTTTTTAAAAGATCGCGTAAGGTTTTTCAGCACCTTTCTTGTGCCGCTTCATGCGTTCCTCTATAAAACAGCACGGAGGAGTTTGAACAACCCAATTCCTGTCTGTTGGAACTGCCTCACGCAAAAAACGGAATTACAAAGGGAAGAAATAAAAAGAGAGGAAATAAAAAGAGCGGTCCTCAAAAACTTAATTCTTCAACTTTCATATTCTCTATTCAATTCTGTGTACTTCATTGATGTTGTTCAGCAGCTCAGGGAGTGTTGGGCGCGCAGGAGTGGCTGGAGCGGTGATGTGTGAGGAAAGAGGAAAGTCGCCGGGAAAGAAAAGAAGTCATTACCTTTTTCATCACTTGCTCGTCCTTGCTCCAGTCTCTCCCTCAAATGTTCATGCGCAGCTCGTGACTTATCTTTCATAGCTGGAAAATTGAGGCAGGAATGATTGCGAAGAGAGACTGGAAAACTGTACGAAAATAATGGAAAAGTGGGCTTTTTTCTCTTCAAATTATACTCTTATTTCATTTAATCTAGAAATCCTAGTTCCATGTACACACTTGCTGTCGGTGACTCAAAAACAGCGCATTGTATTTTGACTGATATGACTATGATTGGCAATGACTGTATGGTATTATAACTGATGTTGATTTGAGCGGCAGCGTTTGGAAAAGTTTGCATTGTATTGCGATTACTGTGACCTTGAGTGACTTGAAAAAATTGTATAACCTTGAGCTCGAGAGAATGATAGTGATGGCAGTGGTGGTGGCGGTAGTGGTGGTGGTGGTGGTGGAGGGATGGAATCGTGGAGTTTGGTAGAGAGTGACTTGGTTTGATGTAGAGAAATCAATGCATAAATTAAAGCTGGGCAAGGGAGAAAGTCCAAACGGAGAGACTGAAAAAAAGCTTAGGTGGTACACTTTTACATTCACTCTCGCACTAAGGATTGCTCGTGGTCGCTTTTGAAAGGGATGCGAGACTGACTGGGTAGGACGTACGAAAATCAGTGAATAATGTGAGAGAGAGGAATGAAATGTCTGAGTGGTGAAACTGAAGAGATTAATTTAGGTCAGCACAGTATGAATATATTGGGTTTTTTTTCTATGTAAGAAGGGAGGAAGTTGGCCAAGGACAACAAAGACAATAAAATTAAAAATGCCACTGATTTGCCAGTCCGCTTAGAGGTCTAAAAGAGTTGAGTCTCGTTGTTTTTCCCCCTTATGAAGACACGGCTTAGGTTTACTATCTGGAAATCGTTGTGTAAAACTTAAGAGGTAAAAAAAAATATAGTATAAATATTGAGAGTAAAAATGATGAATAAAAAAACTGGATGGACGTTATGCATTTCACCTTATAATAGGACTTTTTGTGTCGCCTATTAGAAAACACTACATAACCTTGCTGCATACAAACCATTTCACATGCAGATAGTAAAGACGTTTCAGGAGATGGATTTAATAGAGATTAGGAGAACACAACGTACATTCAATTTCCTACTAAGCATCATTGCAGTACAATTTCCACGTTACGTACATGCGTGTGGAGAGAGAAGGAAGGAAGGATCGTGCAAAGAGGCAATGACACTCCACACAGACGTCTCCTCTTCCCCTCGCTCTCACTCCTGAACCTTCTCTCACTCTACCGCTCACACAAAACACTAACAAGACTGGCAATATACGCACAAGACACGCTCTCCCACCTCTCTCTCTCTCTCTTTCTCTTTCTCTGTCCCCTTCCATACCGTCATCATTTTTATAGTTTCTTTCCTTTCTTCTCTCCCCCTCTGTAACAGTTTCTCTTCTCTCTCTTATCTCCTGTCTCTTTCTCTTTCTCTTAGCCACAGCCACTGTATCTCCTCTTTCTCTTGTCTCTTTTCTCTATTCCTTTTCTCTAAGTCTCCTCTGTTATTTAACAATTCTCTCTCTCTCTCTCTCTCTCTCTCTCTCTCTCTCTCTCTCTCTCTCTCTCTCTCTCTCTCTTTCTCGAATGGAGGAGAGGCATGCAGTTAGCAAGATAAAAACATTTAGTAAGAAAAAAATCGCGGTAGAAGATAGCGAGAGGTGCAACACTGCGGCGGTGAAAAGAGGCTGAAGAGAGTAAGTCAGAGAAAGAAAAAACTGATAAGACGAAAAGCTTTTTACTCAAACCTATCATAGAGGGAAGAAATAGTGGAAGCCATTCCCCTATACATGCAAATATTCTAAACATAGATGGAAAAGTTTTTTGAGAACATTAGAAGGGCCCCATTCAGTCCTTAAGCCTAATCAGGAGTTAGGCCAGAGAGGGCATACAAAATATCATTGCGAAGAATTTTAGTTGAATCAAGGTGTGAAATAGTTATGGGAGAAGGAACAAGCCAAGAGTCATCCATGGCAGAGGTATGTGCAAAGGTCCGGCACAAGAGGTCTAAGGCACTGGAT
>CM035215.1:5743126-5750145 GCA_020233015.1 Callinectes sapidus | reverse complement strand
TATATATATATATATATATATATATATATATATATATATATATATATATATATATATATATATATAAATGATTCAAGTTTTTCAACATTTAAATGATAAGAATGCCATATCATGCTGGTTGGCTTTTCAACATTGCAAGTGAGGAGGTACTGACGTCTATTAGTTTCAAATTACCCCACACAGAAACCTGAAATTTACCACAATTCCTTTTGAAGTCCAGAAACCCGTTATGCCATCATTACTTGCTTATTGTGTATGTATAGTAATAGCAATGACCAACACAGAGTCTCAACAGGTTAACGCCTTCTACTTGCCTCGGGACTGCTCTGATATCCATTGGCAACAGCCCGAAGGACTGAGCGGCGTGTATCAGACCTTCCCAACACTCGACCCTAAGGTACGTCTCTCTCTCTCTCTCTCTCTCTCTCTCTCTCTCTCTCTCTCTCTCTCTCTCTCTCTCTCTCTCTCTCTCTCTCTCTCTGTGTCGAGCTATGCAAGATGCAGTCGATGCTGCCGCCATGCCAAGAAAACCAAAAGTTTAACCATGCGACAAAGCGTCTTTGGCACCACGATGAAAATGTAATTTCTCATTAGAGTGTCACGCCAGCTAACACGAAAGTTCAGAGACAGCGATGAAGACAAAGAAAACCTCCAAGAATGAACCACATACACATGAGAGCAAAGTAACATCATAATAATAGAGAAATGACTCCAATACACTCCCAGACTAATAAACCACTCCACCAGCATAACTCAAGTTTGGAAGACAATGAACTACATTAGTGGGGGCCACACACCACCTCCTGCTCAAGAGGGACTACAGTGAGCAGGCCGCCACTATAACAGCTCGCCAGCCAGCCTTAGGGAGAGGAAAGCTGACCTTGACCCCCATGTGGTTGGCAATGCAGTGACCAGATGACAACAACCAGCTAATGACAAAAGAGGAGTTGCCTGTGGTGAGGAAACCAATCAATGACACACCGCCAGGCGAGGACAATAATTACGTTCTCTACGCTGAGTGCTGCTGCCTTTCAGGTTGACGGTGATCCTCTCTTGGCACTGTAGCTACAACACGTCACTCGCTCAAGGTGTGCTGCCTGAATCATGGAGCATGGCAAACATTATACCCAAACCGAAGGTAAATGAACCAAACAAATATACGAGTAGATACATCAATTAGTCTCACCTTAACACTGCAAAATGTTTGAGAGGATTATCTTCCATCGACTTCTCTACAAGACTGGCCATCCCAATGCAGGCGTGAATAGATTTGTGAATCACAGAATCACGGCAAGCTGCCAGCCTGGCCAGCTATACCACAAATACAAATGGAAAGACAGTTGTGTTTCTAGACATCGAGAAATCTTAGACAGAATCCAGCACCTTTACATCCAAGAACACCTAACCAAGCGACATGTGTGAAAAGCAAGCTGTCAACGTGGGTTAAACATTACTTTGCAGGATGGAAGGCATGCCGCAGGATGAAGTAAAGAGCCCAGTGCTCTTTAACGTGATGATGGTTATTTAGGCAACACTCCCATTCTCTGAAGGAACACAGCACATGAGCTACGCTGATGACATCGTACTGCAAATGCAAAAGGAAGATTCCAAAGACAAATTGCAACAGTGCCGCAATGCTTACGAACAAGTGTACAGACATTGGCCTCACAGTGTCCCAGACTAAGACCAAAACAAATACCAAGATACGCTTCGTTAATTAATCGATCGAGGGGGCCATACACCGGGGGCGTGTCGCCTCAACTAGCCTATGGCGTCATTTCCACCGGTCAAGCCTCGCAAGTATTCATGTAGGCTCCCTTCTTATACCAAATAACTCCCAGCAAGAGGCATCGACTTGCCGCAGCCATAAGTTCTGTGGGCGTCCCCTTGGCTTCCTCCAAGCTGGATTATCCCTTTCGGAGACAACCCGATAAGCTGGACTGGCTTCCGGGTATCGTGCCACAGGTCCATTTAGCGGCAGTTATCATTGAAGGACTATGATGGTAATGGGCTTCGAATCAGCGAAAACGCTGATTTGACACAAAATTCATGTCAGCGTTACCCCATAATCCTGCGAAGGCATATAGTACCAGACATTAATTCGCCTTTTCAAGTCGGCGTTCAGTGTCCATGTCTCACATCTGTAGAGTAATAAAAGGATCACCAGTATGTTGAAAAATAATGAAGCAAGCATGCATCCCTGCTTCACTCCCGTATTCACAGGGAAGAAGCTGGAGACGCCTCCTCCACACTTCACAGCACTCACAGTCCCGGAGTATAGGCCAGTTAATAGACCTATCCTAGCAGGAATCCCACGGAGAGGCAGAAGATCCCAGAATGACTATCTGCATTGAATCAAACGCCTTCTTGAGATCGACATAGGCTGCAAATATCCCTTGTCGAAACATGTCGGCGCTTCACCGAAGCGCTAGGATCTGTTAAGTCGGTGACTTACCGTGCGTGAACACTGACTATTCAAAAGGCTCAGGTGACTTTGGATCCGCATCAACAGCAAATAGGCAAGTACTTTACCTGGTACACTGTGTAGTGTTATACCTTAGTAGCTATTGCAGTCCTGACAATCCGCTTTCCTCTTCCAGATAGGGACGACCAATCCCTTTTCCAGTCAAGGGGAATGGTGCCTGAATACCATACAGCAGTCAAGATAGCATGCAACCCACAGATCATGCATGGCCTCACCTTCATCACCAAACTACAGATGCAAGAGTTGGTTGCAAATCACAAATATCTTGGCATCATCGTTATAAGAAATTAACACCTGCCAGAGTGAGATCTGACTTCTCATAATTGAATGCTCCCTTAGAAACAGAGTATTAAAAGCACTTTCATGGAAAGGAATGGGGGCGATTAGTAGCATTATACTTAACATCTACAAGGCTCTGGTAGGCTTGCTCAGAGGCTACTCGTGTCCTGCCCTCCTTAATATCTCTGCCAGTGATGCAAAAAAGCCTGGAAAAAATACAAAACGAAGCGCTGAGGTCAGTTTACGGTGCACTCCGGTGGGCTAAAACCTAAAACTTGAGGGTAGAAGCGCAGGTGCCCACAATAGCTGAGAGAGTGGAATACATGACGGCTAACGCTGTACTTCGAATCTTTCTCTCCTGGATAACCATCCTGACCACGTAGTACAAAAGTTCTGCTGGATCACCGCGAGGGGCAACGAGGCCAGGGTAAATGCAGCGTCACACTAGCACTATTTCCGTCATCTTTTTACGTTTTCGTGTTTTTTTTTTACTTCCGTCATCACTTTCCGTTATCTATTGGGAGTGCGGACCCGACCGTCTTCTTGGGAGAGCTACCGTGGTCATTTCTAGGTCAAATGAAGATCCATAGTGAGTAACACCAAAAATATCCCAATAAATATTTATTTTCTGATAACTATAATTTAACCTATTTTCACTATTTTCAAATATGAATGCAAATCAAAGCATAAACTTTTACATTTATTCTGATGAGTGCTAAATACCCATCTGTGTCTCGCACTTGTCCAACCGTATCCAGTTCCGCATAGTTTCTTGGTCCTTCAAGCTCAGCTCTTGCAGCAGTCTGTGATAAACAATCTCTTGGTTACTGTACTGGGATCCGAATAAACAGCAACCACAGATCGTAACGTCCCTTTATTTCTTGTAGAATGTTTCGGCCTGAAATACAGTGTATACATAACAACCTCACACAAACATAATTCCCATACAACTAACAAATTGCGTCACATAATGCAGCACATGAATCACATTCACTTCAGTGGGCCACAGTAATGTTCTTCGAACCCTGACCTACTAAAGCCTGTTATGGTCCAATCCAACATGGCTGTACCTCCTGCATCTGCAGAACAGAGGAGAACCATTCACAACGAAAACCCACAGTAAATTTTCTCCATAACAGCCACGACGAACCAGCCCAGCTGGGATGTTCCTCTCCGTCAGCAGAGCGGGAGGTCCAAGCACAACGAAAGCCCACAGGACAATGGTAGGCCGGCTACGCAAAGGCCGACCATGTTTACAGGTGGGGGGAAACAAAATACATCCGCGATCCGCAACACACACTATTCACATACCCCATACTAAATTAAATTATACAACTATCATAATGATGATACTGTTACGGCGTGCCCCCCATGAACGCCGCACCCATAGGTGTTTTCCCGGCGTTTGGCTCGCCTTCTTCGTACAAGATTCATAATTAACTGCAGAAAAGCGATTGCTTCTTCCGGAGATGGCGCCATGTTTGTTTAAAGTAACAATGAAAATGACCACAGAAAAGAGCGGCAGGAGCGTGTCTGTCTGTGTGTATGACCACAGAAAAGAGCTGTAGGACCGTGTGTGTGTGTGTGTGTGTGTGTGTGTGTGTGTGTGTGTGTGTGTGTGTGTGTGACGGCATCGTTTTCTTTTTTCGTCATCTTCTGGCTAGATGAGGGAAACAGTGATAGTGTGACGCCGGCTTAAGAAGATGACCAAGGCTGCAGAAACCCTCCGTGACCTTGGCCTCACCTGGGAGGAAATAAGGGCTGCCCATTTCCTCAGGAGACGCACACAAGCCTTTCCTGGCAACAACAACCATGCACAACAACCATCACGCCACTAAGGAAGAGCAAGTACAACACTGAAAGAGGAGGTATTGCAACAACGTGGACTAGAAACGATCTATGAGGCTGCAATCAACCAACCAACGCCCACCATTTACTACACTGACGAGTTTATCCAACCCCACTGAGGTATTACAGGAAGCAAGACCAGCTTTCGTGTGTAGGATGAGGAACAAGGGTGAATTATATATATATGTATATATATATATATATATATATATATATATATATATATATATATATATATATATATATATATATATATATATATATAATTTTCTTTCTCTCAATGTATCAGGTCTCACAATGTAAAAAGAAATGTACGGTAGTAAGAATGCATTTTAAAATGTGTCACTTTAACACTACGCAATGTACTGGCAGGGCCCTGTGGAAGCCTACTGTGATATGGGGAGTGTCGATGCCAAGGAGAGCGGAGGATGGACGGTTATTCTTCGCAGACAAAATTCAACGTGGGGCCTTGAAAACTTCAACAGGTAGGTGCAGACGTTGCAAGGTTATATATATATATATATATATATATATATATATATATATATATATATATATATATATATATATATATATATATATATATATATATATATAATTAAATACACGTTTCATTGAAGGTGATAGCTAGTTCAGCATTCAATATTTTCTTATTCTTATTTCCCTTAGAAAGCTGGTTTATGACCTCTCCATAGCTGGTCATTTTCCGTTAGATCCGGATTTCGGCCCAAGGTCTTTCTCCAGTAAGCAGGTAGATCTTCTCTCAGAGGTGGAGAGGGGGGTATTTTTCACCGTGGGCGCCGGTATACCCTAGGCCGACCATGGATGGTAGACGTGGCTACATGTGATTGGCTGGAGAGGTGTGGCGCCTGACGTTCGTTTTCGCTTTCTGATTGGCCGCCACCTCTTTGTGCTGTCCAGCACTCCCGCGTCGCACACTAGGGATGCTCGGTTGCAGAGTTGCCATGTTTGTCCCTTTTGGCCCTGTTCGTCCTTTAAGTTTTCCTGAGAAAAGGACAGTCAAAATCTGTCCTTTTCTATCCTTTTTTCACTAAAATTTATTACTGTTTGCAATTAATATAATTAAGACGCTGACAAATTTATTGTGATTATGTACGTGTCTGTGTTGATATTACTGAATGCATCGGAATAGAAAAAAAATAGGGCAAGGGGTAGTTTTCAGGTTACGGACGTGACGGTGACAGGGAAGTGTACATCGAGTTGCCCAGGCTGCACCATCGACGTTGGGTTACCAGACGTTGGCGAAAATTATATTTTCCCTATACATTACATTGCTATCAAAGAACTTTGAATTATGCAAAAGTAATTGACGAAAATGCTCTGTAGTCCACCGTCAGTGTCATACTAAAAACAATTAAAAAGATATGTTGTGGCACCTGCGGTGCAGCTCGGAACTTGAGTTTTGAAGAAGTCTAAGGAAGACGTGGAGACAATCACATAAAAACTGCCAACGCGCTTATGTGTACGTATAGGCTAAACAGGACATCTTCTGAAGGTAACAGGGAAGTAGATCAGCAGGCTGCAAGTACCTCAGCAGCTTCAGGAGGAGGGGATTCATTTGAAGAAATCCTAGCAATTGAATATTAGAATGCAGGTATGTATATAAATACACAGATATATTTGTAGTGAATATTGCATTATTTCACGACTACATCTATTTCTACATATTACATTTTTTCTCTCGTTACCATATATATATATATATATATATATATATATATATATATATATAGATATATATATCTATATATATAATTTTTACGTTTGTCCTTTTGGGGGGGTAAATGTCTTTTTTTTTTTTTTTTACTGCAGGTTTGTCCTTTTTCTCACTGTAGTAAATGGCAACCCTGCGATTGTATGTTCAAAGTGTGCGACGCGGGACTGCGGAAAGGATTGTCATGCGTCTCCAACACTCTGCTGTGGTGATCGGCCATCTGACATTCCTACCGCCGCAGTATGTCCTCCAAACCCTCCCACTCAAACCTCCTTCTGACCGTCGGTGCTCCATCACGTAGTGGGTGGCCCGTTGTTCGGTTAGCAGGTGACTTATCATGTCCCTTAAGGCGGTGTCACACAAGCACTTTTTCCATCAACTTTTTCCGTCGTTTTTCTGAAAATCGACGATAACCTGGCTGCGGCCTGTCACACACACACACGGTGTTTCGTCTGATACTTTCCGTCGGCACTAAGTATCATTGGTCGGCACAGACCGCTCTTTTCAGGCCTTTTTTTGAATAACAATCGTCCGTGTGGTTCCAGAGGCACCTATGGCTTCTTATAAGGAACTCTTCTGAAAGGCGTGTCCACCTTGGATGTTGATTCCCTGACATAATAAAGCACTCTAGTGCACCTCCAGAGCGTTGAAGAGACGCGGAAAGTCTTGGTC
>CM035215.1:5728126-5738126 GCA_020233015.1 Callinectes sapidus | reverse complement strand
GTAATCAACCTTCAAAATATCTTTCTTTCATCATCAATTTTAAGTGACGATTTCTTGAAAACTATGCAATTCCTTATCAGATAAAAATTATAAAAAGATGGACACATTTTGATATTTCTTTTGCATTTATTTGTCGATTTTATACAGCTTTAGAAACTCATATGGGGATCAAAGTATTACAGACTCATTAATCATCTGCCCTCCATAGACCCTTCCTAATGTCAATAGAATCAGTCAGCTAACCATACCCCAAATTTATCGTAAAAATGCGTCCCGGTGCTGAAGGGGTTAATTAATCCTGACGTACGTTTTAAACATTATGATGCCTTGTATGCATACATTTGCTCTCACCAATAACTTTTCATCCATTCATAAACTAAATACGCTCTTCACCCACTGATTTCTATGCAAGGTTTCATCAGTTCATTCTTGCATTTCTAGGAAGGTAGAGGTGCAGGCAGAAAAATATTACAAGTCCGCCTTAATACAATTAAACCATGTGAGCTTTGGGGAACTTGAGATACCCAAGTGAATAGGTTCGAATCCAGGCCGCGGTTTGATGGGAGATTGGGCATCCACTCGGGGTAATGATTCCCAAATGGATGGGCTTTCAGATAGGAGCTCTCCATTAGGTGGTTTCCTTTAACCCATAGATTCCTTTAAATAGCCAACAGTGTAAAAGTAAAAAAAGCTTTTATGATTTATGACAGTTTCATTTTTCATTGTAGCAAATCATCCATGCACAACTGCTTTTCTTCATTGGCTTCTTTTCACAGGGTTGGAAGCGAAGGAAATAACTTCCGTCTTCTGACAAGTGGCTTTTCCGGCAATGTGTCTTACGATGCTCTCACCTCCACGCACCACGGCGAGCCCTTCAGCACCTATGACAAGGATCTTGACTCTATTGAAGGAAACTGCGCTTCTAACAACGGCGGTGGATGGTGGTACAACAAATGTCACAGGGCAGTCCTCACGGCCACCTTCCCCACCACCACAGACCGAAACTCCCGCACTATCCGCTGGTACAGACCTGACGGATGGCTGGTTCTGGATGATGTCACTATGAAAATAAGGCCAACTCATTATGGCCAGCGATTCAACATTTACGCAGATGGGGAATGATTAATGAATTATTACCGTGTTAAAGGCCACAAAAGACATCCTACTTTCAAAATTCATGAATTTATTATTCATAATGTCTAAAAATACTCATACTTTTTTTTTCCCGCTAACTATAGAATTTTTTAACTTTTTTTTTTCATTTCTTTTCATTGAACAAATTCCTATAATTCATAGATGGCACTGAGCTTTTTTTTTCATCTACTCATTCCATGAAACACATCAGAAACATTTGCTTAAAGATATCTTCGTCTAATTTTCTGATCTTCAGGAGTCATAAGTAAAGGAAGTGAACGCAAAATTAATGCTTCCACACATTTCATTGTCAAATGTTTTATACGAGCTATGTCTGATCCAAAAACTAAAGCATATTTCTCATAAAAAGTTAAATCTTTTACATTTTTCTTCATACAAATATGTTGATATTTTCTTAATTCATGTAGGATGCGCACCGGCCAAAGACTATAAAATTCTAAGAAAAGAATGAGAAAACAAAAAAATAGAATAAAGAGAACAATAATAATAAAAAAAAAGCCCACTGGTGTCCCATTCCCTGACTAGTGAGAAACGGTTTTGTCTTTAAACTTTCCTATTGAAGTATATTGAGCCAGGCACATGGGATAAGACAGACTGCAGTGTGTAACATAAAGACCCTCAAATTTAAGTCAGTTTAGACTGTTGGTCAGATCGAGACTTAATTGAAAACATCATTTACTTGAAGAGTGACCGGATTTGTCTTGACATCGTTTTTGCAACATTTCAGTGTCTAGAATTCTAAAGGTTACGCCTGAGTTATGAATAATTTGCAGTGCTCGCATCTGGTTCTGATAACAGTCATAAACTGAGTGCACAAGGACACAAGCCTTTAGTAAAAGATCATACGGCACACGCGCTAACATAAGGAGGCTTTTTACCTGTAGATACATTAATGGAGCTATTGATACAAGTACCCACATGAGGGAGTCATTCTTACCACGATTCTTACAATTGACCTGCAACATTCACAAATTTCCAAGTCTTCTTATAGACGCTCTCAACAAACCCATTTGAAGTGGGATACTACGTGGTGATGAATGACTGAGTAATACCATCCTGATGCACTCTTAAGAACAGCGATTTCCTTTTTCTAATTCAGATCCAGAGGTTTTTAGGCAATGGACGTAAAAACAGCAAAACGGCATTATTGATCCACACAAACCAGAACACTTCAACAACTTTGACTGCTGCATGGAAGAGACAAAGGATAAATAGCCACAGTTTCAAAAGGACAAGCAGTAGTAGGATACTCTAGTATAGGGGCTGTGTTAATAGTTCCTTTGTTGCTTACACAGGACAAGCACTGAAAACCGTCCGTATATATTATATATATATATTATAATATATATATATATATACCTAGATATATAATCTATATATATGATAATATATATAGCATCTATATATATATATATATATATATATATATATAAGGCCATAAAATATTTAGTGGGATACTCTAGTATAGGGAGCAGTGTTAGTGGTTCCTTTATTATGTGCACAAGACAGGCACTGAGAAACATGTGTGATAATGTCAATACCAATAACGTTTTGAACACGCTAGGAACTTGTCAAGATCGGGGGGACCAGCCTGAGGCGCATCATGAACAAGGAGGACTGTAGGAACTATATAGAGGAGAGTCTGGGATAACAACTTGGCTAACATACTGGTCATGAACTTTTACTTTACGAGTGAGGACTTTATCAGTAACGGCTAATTAACATGTAATTTCGGTAGGTTATTGTCAAAGAAATAGTGACTCTGGTATAGCAATGTGGCTAACATACGGGTCATGAACTTTGACTTTACGACAGGACTTTATTGTTGATGTTAAACTGACATGGAATTTCTGTATGGTATTGTTATTACGATATTCTAAGGCATAAGAATATATAGGTTCCTCACTCTAAGATACAATTCCTGATGGGAAAAATGTATAATCTGAGTAATGGCAGAAATAGCAACATTATGGGAGAGGGCATCATTGATAAGATTAGTACGACCAGAGGAATACTTTATCTTAAATTCCTCAGTAGTCAAGAACCATTTAGGTGGGCGATCTCTGTGTACACTCTAATGGAACAATTGTTGTTAGTGTCAGGAAAGCGTTGAAGTGACCATACAACAGCAAGACCCAGATGAGTTACTGAATAGCGCTACTCAATATTATTAAGGGTCCGATTGGCAAAGGCAATGAAAGGAGGGTGTTGCCCTTATAGACTTTGCGTGATAAGACCGCCAAGCGTCTGTACACGTGATAGATGGTAGTGAGTAGCCTGGGAGGGCTGGAGGCAGAGTCAATGCTTCTTTGATAGTATGAAAGACTTTGTTGCTGAATAGCATACCACTGTTAAAAGGAACATCTGAAGAGTTTGTTCAAACGGGAAGCAATGTTAGCAATCTTCTTAATAAAAGCACGGTATTATGCCGCTAATTCCCCCCAAATACTTGACATTGATATTGGAATTGGGAAGTTTATCATCAGCAGTGTGGATACTATCTTTGTCAATAACAACTTCCAGGAATTCAATGCATGACCTCATAAATTTACATTTATGCAAGTTTTGTTAAAAAAGACCTTCATTAAACTTCAGTAAATTATAAAAATGATTCTCTAGGTATTGCGAAATAAAAATTAAATCATCCAAGTAAACAAATAAACGTTTGCCTAGTAAACCTTGGAAAAGTGAGTTGACGAGGCAATGGCAGGTTAGAGAGGAATTATGAAATCTCAAGGGGCATCGTGGCCATTCATAGCATCCTCTAGGAATGAAGAGAACAGTAACTGGACGCTGTCACTAAACAATGGAATCTTCTAGAAAAGAATCTTAAAATCAAATGTTGTAAAGATTGTGTTAACTTTCCCAATACTTTGAAGCAACTCATATAGCATAAGAAGAGGTTCAGTCATAGCACTGAACCATCGAAAAGAGTCATCTTAAGAGTCATCTTGTTTTGAAACTAGAAATAAGAGTGAACTCCAAGGAGAATGTGACTTTTTAATTGTATCTTCTAGCATGGTTAAGCAAGCTATCGCTGAGAATATAGTAACCTATACGACAGAGTGTTAATAGGTCGTGTATCAGGCTTTAAATCAATGTTATCCTACACATGATCAGTAACACTTAAAGGTTCATGAGGTAAAGAAATAACTTGTCTGTCGTTAAGACGAGCTCTCACATCAGGATAATCAATAACCTCTATGTGTGCTTCCATCTGAGGGACGAATTCAACAGAGAAACTATAATAACTGGAAACTTCATATCTTATCTCTCGCTAAAATAGCTTTTATTAAGTTGGGCGTTCTGAGGCGTCTCCGACAGTTTTTCTCATCCCCACAACTGCTAACTCTGTACAAGGACCTCATCTATCCATGTATGGAGTATTCTTCGCATGTATGAGGGAGTTCCACTCATACAACTCTGTTAGATAGGGTGGAATCAAAAGCTTTTCGTCTCGTCAACTCCTTTCTTCTGATTGGCTGTCTTCAGCCTCTCTCTCTTCGCAAGAATGTTGCGTCCCTTGATATCTTCTATGGCTATTTTCATGCTGACTGTTCTATTGATTTTGCTAACTGCATGCCTCTCCTCGTCCTACAACCTCACTGCACCCTCTCACCTCTATTCTGTCCAACTGTCTAATCATGCAAGAGTCAAGCAGTACTATCAGTCATTCATTCCTTTCTCTGGTAAACTCTGGAACTCCCCGCCTGCCCCTATATTTCGAACTTCTTATGACTTTACTCTGTTTAAGAGGGAGGTTTCAATACATCTGTTCCTGACTTTTGGCTAATTTTTTTTAACCTTTCAGGGGACTGGCAATTAGTGGGCTTTTAATTTTTATTAGTTTGGCAGGCTTCCCCCTCTTGCATAAGAAAATAAACATGCTGAGTAGAACCAGTAGCAATCAGAGGCAAGGGATTCTGGAAAGAGGCTTCATCAACGATGGTGAAAGATCAAAGGTGAACACCATTTCTGAAAGATTAGTGACTAACACACCTATTATGGTAATCTCTGACACAATAAAGAATACCTTATAAAGCAGGACAGAGTCAGGATGCGATACTACACATGAGTGAGTCATTAAGGACTTTATCTATGTGGACAGCATTCATCTGTGCGCAGGTAGGAGCTGTTCGCCAATGACATCAGCTGCACACCTGTCCATGGTGGAAAAGAATATTTCGACTCAACAGGACTGGAGGAAGCAGAGTCGCCATGAGAAAGAGAAGTCTCACTCTATTGAGGTAAAGGGCCCTGCTCAAAGCGTGCGCGCTGGAGAATGACACTAAGTACAAGTTATCTGTAGCTTAGTATGTAATTCCATTATAATCAAGCGACTGCTGGTTAAAATTCAAGGAAATATCATGCTTGGCTAATTCATCAAAATCTAACAAAGCATCACAATTGATAACATTAAAGATTATGTATGTGTGATCATATCCATGAAAGAGACAGACGAAATAACAGAATCTAATACATTCAAAGAAAAACATTGAACAGCGCTGAGTGTCCAATTGTCATGAAGAAAAGTTATACTACTGCCCAAGTTCAAAATGAGGTCGTTCAGACAGCAGGCTACAGTGAGCACCAGAGCTCCCACGAAAAAACAAAAGAAGTTCCATAATTGTAACATTGAAAATCACAACACTACGAGTAAATAGTAATAAGGAAAGGCACGAAGGAAAGAGGTGGCAAAGACAAATTGGGTTAATCCACTAAGTATGAAATTTTGACTAAATGGAATATTCATTAATAATCAATTCCTTTGGAAATCTTTGAATACTAAAGCATTCCTTCGAGGAACGAGTAGAGGGATAATGAACAAAGCAAAATTTAGGGAGACGTGCAAGAGACAAGTTAACGTCGGTGCAATGCTGAGGAATCTTGTGACTTTGAATCTGTAGCACGCGACTGTGCATCGTAAGGAGCTCCATTTGAAGTAATTCTAACAGGAAGTGAGGACTGACATGGAGAAAACAAAACATTACAACGTGTAGGTGGAAAACATGTTGAGCATCAAAGCGCATCTGGTTCTATTTATTATGAACAGCTGATTGTCCATATCGCTGACATGACGCTGATTATGAATAACAACGTTTGATTACATGTTCCTGTTTGTGGCAATAGCTGCAGACAATGAGGAGTTTTAAAAGATTAGACATGTTTATGGATAAGGATGATAGGTGGAATTAGGAAGCGGTGTTCACACAGTAACTGCCACTAACATGTCTGACGGCCTCTTGCAGCTTCCCTCTTTTTTCGTATATTCTTATGTTCTTAATATCCAAGAGTGACTCATCACGTTTGTAATCAAGTAATGATGCAATGCGATACTCTTGAAGATTCACAATGTCTATTATAATATTTAAATTCCAAGATAAAGCGAAAGTTTTTCCGTTTGGCAACCATTCTGAAATCCAGAAGAGGCTTCTACAAAGCGGTAGTAACACAATAATGATCGATAATGTTTTTCATTATGTAAGAGGTGGAGGCCGGCCAAGGGCAATAAAAACAATGAAAACAAAAAAGCTCACAAAATCCACTATTATTGCCAACCCCTGAAAGGATAAAAGAGTTAGCCAAGAGACAGGGATAAATGTCTTGAAACCTTCCTCTTAAATAGAGTCAAGTCATGGGAATTTGAGAACACAGAGGCAGCCATGGGGTTCCAGAATTCACCAGAAAATGAATGAATAATTAAGAGTACCAGTGAATTCATTTGCTTTAGAAAATTGGACAGAATAGGGGTGAGAGGAGGAAGAAAGTTTTGTGCAGTGAGGCGGCAGGAGGAGGGGAGGCATGCATTTGATATTAAATGAAGACATTGATGATAATGATACCGATATAGGAACAAAATACAATATTAATAGAGAGGACAATTATTTCAATAATAATAATAACAATAACAACAGCAGCAGCAGATGCAGCAGCAGCAGCAGATGCAGCAGCAGCAGCAGCAGCAGCAGCAGCAGCAATAGCAGCAGCAGCAATAGCAGCAGCAACAGCAAGAACAACAACAATAACAACAACAACAAAAACAACAAAAACTAATTCTAATAATTATGCTAATACTAATACTAATACTAATAATAGTAATAATAACGATAATGATGATAATAATAATAATAATAATAATAATAATAATAATAATAATAATAATAATAATAATAATGTTAATGATGATGATGATGATGATGATGATGATGATGATGACAATAATAATTGTAACAATAGATATTACCTCCAATTCCACAATAATATAATAAACAAAGTAATATTATTTGATCAACTATATGGAATTCTTTTGATCAAACTATAAATACTGCAACAACAGACATTTTTCATCTAAACAAGTGTATTTAGACATTACTGACAAAGTGAAGTAAAGCTTGTTCTGCGTACTGATTTGCTCTTAAACAATGTTGAAATCTTGTTTTTAAAAAATGGATCTTTTTCAATACATTGCCGTAGTCACAATGAAATAACTTTTTATTTCTTAAATGCTGAAAGTGTGGAGATGGGTCGGTGATTGTGTACATCGCCTTTGTCACCGGACTTAATGATGGGAATATATTAAGCACTTTTTCAATGCATCTGGAAAAGTGGAAGTTTTGAGTGGTAGATTTATTATGCGAGGAGAGAGGAGAGGACATTAGGATGAGCATTGCTTGAATAGACTAAGAGGCAAGTCATCATGCAGAGCCCAGCGTATTTGATTGAAGTGGACTTTCTCCCATCCTATTTCAACAGTGGAACCGCATGCGCTCGGGAGGCATTGTGATCCCCGAGCGCATGGGTTCCAATCCTGACTACGGTCTTGGTGAAGATTGGGCGTCCACTCGGGGTAACGGTTACCAAGTGGTGGGCTTTCAGATAGGAGATCTTCATTAGGTGGTGTCCTTTAGTCCATAAATTCCCATGGAAAGCCCAGATTGCTTTAATGAAAAAAAAAAAATAATAATAATAAATAAATAAATAAAACTTAGCAAGTGCCGAGTCATGGAAAACATTGGAGAGTTTGGCAAATGTTTTGTTTTCAGTTCCATCACTCGTTTCAAGAAGGACTTGTTAAGACATTACCATTAAATCTTTAGGGTAGGTCACTGCCAAGCTGGTTTATTTCTATGACTTTATTCTCATTACTTTTCCTTCTCTATACGTAGATCATTTAACCCCTTCAGTACAAGAACACATCTTTACCACGAGTTTTGGGCGTGATGAGATGATTTTATTAACATTAAGAAAGGTCTATGGATGGCGAGAGTCTGTACTATTATAAACCCCACACAAATTTTTGAACCTGTATAAAATCGCCCAATAATACGCACAGCGAATATGAAAATGTGTCCCGGTACTAAAGGAGTTAAGGCTGTAAAATTAAGTGAAGGTTGGCCTGACCTGTCCATGTCTATGCTGACGATACCACGCTACACTTTTACACATCTTTCCACTGACGACCAACCCTTCAAGAAGTTAACAAATCACAAAGGGATGCCACAGAACGCCTGACTTATGTTCTCTCTAAGATTTCTAATTATGGAACTCCTCTCCTATGACCAAAGTCAGTCCGCCCCCCCCCCCCCCTCTCTCTCTCTCTCTCTCTCTCTCTCTTCGCTCTCTCCTCTCTCTACTCTCTCTCTCTCCATCTCTCTCTCTCTCTCTCTCTCTCTCTCTCTCTCTCTCTCTCTCTCTCTCTCTCTCTCTCTCTCTCTCTCTCTCTCTCTCTCTCTCTCTCTCTCTCTCTCTCTCTCTCTCTCTCTCTCTCTCTCTCTCTCCACCAGAATGTTGCATCTCTTGCTTTGACCTTTAAGGGAACTGGCAAAATACAGGCCTTTTTATTTTTATTTTTATTTCTATCATTTTTTATTTATCTTTATTTATTGATGTTTTTCTTTATCCTTGGCACGCTTTCCCTTTTTAAGAAAAAACAAATAAAAATAAATGAAAAGAAAAAAGAAAACATTTCCTACCAAGCCATAAACTATCGAATTGTACAATTTTTCATAATTACAAAAAAATAATAATAAATACGATTAATTTTATAATATAAATAATTACAATTTTAATTATAATGATATAATTTTATGTAACTAGTTACATTTGAATGAAATAAAATTACAATTACTCCAACCTTATGAACCACTGTGTCTGTAAAAATAGAAATCAATATTAATAAACAAATAATTCTGCAATTAAAGTGAAGGAATGTATTTGTTGTTATTATACGTCAGGATGTGCATGTGTTTCATCATTAATTCACCATAAACAGAAATGTCCAATACCTTCCAATTTGAGACCAATGTTCTAGACATGTGTGTGTACAAGTATAATATGCATATAGGCAACTCGCGCATCAAAAGGGTTAAATGTGGCACTTGGCACCTATCAAAGCAACAGTTTAGGAGCGAGTAGCCATTCACTGTGCCTGAAACAAAGACCTAACACTGTTATTCGTATACTTTGAGTCTTGATAGAAGAGTTGGAGAAGTGTGAGAATTCGTAATGTGGATATGCTTAGGAAAGGATGGGAAACTCTGGTGTCTGAGTGCAGTGCAGGACAGTGGGGCGTCGTTAGGGGTGGGCTTATGGGGCTTGAGCCCCGGATCTTTCATCAAAAGCCCCGGATCTTTTTTCAAGTTTTTTTTTTTTTTTTTTTTTTTTAAGACACGCTCACACTACTATGGAGTCATGGCAGAATGAGCGTGGGAGTCCATCATGTTTTTTTTTTCCTACGAGTGCATTGTGTTTGCTAACGCTGCAGGGCTTTCATTCTCAGAAAGTAGCTACATAGGGATTTCCGTATCTCAGAACAAGAACAAAATTGCTTTAAATTTCATTCCAG
>CM035215.1:5695626-5723126 GCA_020233015.1 Callinectes sapidus | reverse complement strand
GATACTGGTGACCATGCAGTTCTTCACAATAATAGTGTTAATAAGCTATGTAAGAGGCCTGTGATGTATGGAGATGTTGTTCAGAGTAGGTTCGAAGATGTATTGAGACAGTGTGCTCTACCTGTGAATGGCGATATAAATGTGACGGCAGAAGGCATGACAGAAATGTTGTATGAATGTATAAGGAAAAGTGAAAACCGTACATGTGACAACTATGATGGTAATAATCTCAGTAGATGGGAAAGAATGCTACAGGATAGAGATGACTCAAGAGTGTGGAAGGCGATTGACTGGAAGGGCAATGTGACTATGATGAGTACTGACGCTCAGAGTCGACCTACAGATGATGACTTTAAGACACATTTTGAGACAATACTGAACCCGACACAAGCTGTTATTGACATCCCTGTTATTGATACTGAATTAACAATTCCTATTCTTGACGACCCGATTACTGTCCATGAGGTGGAGCATCAGATCCAGAGGATGAAGAGAGATAAAGCGTGTGGACCTGACGGCTTAACCCCCGGTGTATTTTCTATGCTCCCTCCACACTGGATTTTGAGTCTTGTCACACTTTTTAATAATGTGTTTTTCTCTGGACAGTATCCTATATCCTGGACAAGAGCGAAGCTGTGTACAGTTTTTAAAAAAGGTGACAGACTTAATCCTAACAATTATCGCGGCATTAGTGTGACAAACTCAATAGCTAAGCTGTATGACATGGTGATGTGTGAGCGTCTCTACTTTTGGTTTACACCCTGTAGAGAGCAGGCTGGTGCACAAAGAAATAGAGGATGCCTGGAGCATGTCGTTACTTTGCGGTTATTAACAGATACGGCAAAAAGAAAGAAGATTAAACTCTTTGTAGCTTTTATTGATTTCTCTAAGGCGTATGATCTTGTTCCTCGAAACAAAATGTTTGAAGTGTTGAGAGAGGCAGGCTGTTGGAAGGTGATGCTGGCGGCGCTGAGGGCAATGTATCGTGTTACAGAGTGTGTTATGGGATCAGCGGTGGTCGGGGCCACTCAAGGTGTGAGGCAAGGATTGTCAACATCGTGTTTCTTGTTTGTCCTATATGTTAATGTGTTAATAAAAAGACTTAAGAATGTATGTCAGCCTGAACCATTTTTACAATGGTTACATATACTTATGCTAATGGATGACACAGTTTTGAAAAAAAGTCTTTTTTTGTGTGTGTGTGTGTGTGTGTGTGTGTGTGTGTGTGTCTTTGTGTGTGTGTGTGTGTGTGTGTGTGTGTGTGTGTGTGTGTGTGTGTGTGTCTTTGTGTGTGTGTGTGTGTGTGTGTGTGTGTGTGTGTGTGTGTGTGTGTGTGTGTGTATGTGCAATGACCCCACACTCGAGGGGGCCGAGCTAGGTGGACATGTGTGTGTGTGTGTGTGTGTGTGTGTCTTTGTATGTGTGTGTGTGTGTGTGTGTGTGTGTGTGTGTGTGTGTGTGTGTGTGTGTTTATTGTTGTTATTATTATTATTATTGTATGAGTAATTTTCTTTGTAGATCATATATTGAATCTTACTTCAATATACGGCTAGGATGTGGGAGTGTAATGCTGTGCGCTCTGGCTGCTAAGTACTGTGTGACGGATAGCTGGGTCGGAACATCGCTAGTCCTCATTTCTATAGGTGTAAGACAAGGGTTACCAACATCGTGCCTCCATTTTATTATCTTTGTCAATGATCTCATCTGTATGATTCAAGAAGGATGTGTGTACGATGGCTTTTTACAGTGGCTACACGTCTTGGTCCTTATGGACGATACAGTACTATTAGCAACTACAAGGCGAGGCATGCTAAGTAAAATATCTCTACTTCACCAGTACTGTACAGAATATAGCACGGTAGTTAATCAATCCAAGACCAATTTTTCCTTATAAATGGCACAAAAACAGACGCAGAGCCGCTGATGGTGAATGACTTAATAATAGAGAATGTGATGTGATGAATATGTGATGAATATATCTATTTGGGTTCCCCCTTCACCAGCAGTGGATCTGTCTCATCCGCCGTCAAGACCCAGGCTGCCGTAAAAATGCCACATGTATTAAAGTTTGTTTCATTTATCAAAAAGAATAACGATGTACATTTTGTAGTAAAAAGCGAGTCTTCGACGCAGCTCTCATGTCATCGCTGATATATGGATGCGAATCATGGGTCGGCGCAGATATAAAACCTATGTCAAAACTGTACAACTGGTGCCTGAAACAGCTGCTGGGCGTAAGAAGGTCGACATGTAATGATGTTTGCTATGCTGAGTCGGGCTATCCACCTTTAGGAGACCTTGTACAAAATAGACAACATATATTTTTTCGGTCTATGAGGCAAGAGAGATCTAATTATGATGATGATCCATTGAGTTTTGTGATGAGGATGGTAATGGATATGAATACTGTGACAGGACGATCAATTCGACACTTTCTCGACAGTGTTGTAACAGATATCAGTGAAATAAGGAACAATGTATTAAGTGACATCAGAAACAGTCGATCTTCAAGACGAAGAACATATAATTATAGACATTAACCCGAATGGATCACTTCACTATGTATACACAACGAAACATACGATTAAGGAAACACACAGAACATCTTTCACTAAGTTCCGAGTGAGCGGGCACGCACTGGCCTGCGAGAGTGGACGATGGAACAGACGTGGCCGAGGAAGGTTACCGCTGGAAGAGCGTCTATGTCAGTGTGGTGCGGTACAAACGGAACGACACGTGGTAAAGGACTGTCCATTTACACAACATATCAGAGACACTTACGGATTCACAGATTTGGAGGAATTATTGTCAGAAAACTTTGAACCTAATGTGACTTGTGAAATAATCCATAACATACTGTCAGTTTGTGAAGAAAATTGAAGGCCACTACTTATATATCAACAGACAAGAATAATTTTTGTAAAAGAATATGGACTACAAGTGGAAATCTAAAACCTGTAAATAATAGTGTAAACCTAATGTACTAATTACTATTGTCATCATTTTATGTAGCTTGCTGTGGTCAATAAAATAACTAACTAACTGTGTGTGCGTGTGTGTGTGTGTGTGTGTGTGTGTGTGTGTGTGTGTGTGTGTGTCTTTGTGTGTGTGTGTCTTTGTGTGTGTGTGTGTGTGTGTGTATAGAGATGGTGAGGTGATTGATGAGTGGAGCCAACAGTCATTTTATTAAGTGAGACGGTGCGTAAAAGAGAATTGAAGGTTATATCATGGAACGTGAACGGAGTGAGAACAAAGCTGGAAAAGAAAGTGGTTGTAGATATGTTGAAGGAGTATGATGTAATTAGCTTAAATGAGGTGAAAACGCAAATGCCTGTGTTATTCCCTGGCTATGTTTCTTACAAAAGTGACGTGAGAGGGTCGAAGGAGCGTGGTGGAACAGTGGTGTTAATTAAGAACTATTTGTTTAAGGATATTGCCAGTGTTGACACTAGTGTTAAGGAACAAGTATGGTTAAAACTTCGAAGTATGCCGAAGTGTTTGTTTGGGTTTGTGTACATACCACCGTCTGATTCGGAGTACTACTCGCATGACTCATTTGCGTCAATCCAAGAGAAACTCAGAACCAGTGATAGTGAGGAATTTTGTATTATAGGCGATTTGAATGCACGATTTGGAACATGTATTCGGGATTTGCCTCGAAACATCGGTCTACAGAATCATGAAAATTATACATATCCAGTGTTACCCGATGATGCACGTGTACCTAATGAAAATGCTTCAATCTTATCTAGTATATGTGAAGAACCTAAGATGTTGGTATTGAATAATTTAAAGACAACTGTTAATCACTATATGAGTAGGAAAACTTACAAGCAAGGTAACGAGTGGGTTTCGGAACTGGATGTGTGTTTGGTGAACCTGCCAGTGGTGAGTCGGGTTGCAAAGTTTGAAGTGCTTCGAGACTGTTCGGTGCCATCTGACCACGCCCCTATTGCTGTTACTCTGTCTAAACCTAATTGCAATGTGGATGAGCTGAATGTTCGAGCAGGATACTTAGGTGACCATGCAGTTCTTCACAATAATAGTGTTAATAAGCTATGTAAGAGGCCTGTGATGTATGGAGATGTTGTTCAGAGTAGGTTCGAAGATGTATTGAGACAGTGTGCTATACCTGTGAATGGCGATATAAATGTGACGGCAGAAGGCATGACAGAAATGTTGTATGAATGTATAAGGAAAAGTGAAAACCGTAATGATGATCCTTCCGCAGGAAGGATCATCATTACGGTTAATTAATTAAGATAATTAAGGATTAATATTAATTAAGATAATTAAGGATTAATTAATTAAGATAATTAAGGATTAACATTAATTAATTAAGATAATTAAGGATTAACATGTGTTAATGTGTTAATGTGCGTACATGTGACAACTATGATGGTAATAATCTCAATAGATGGGAAAGAATGCTACAGGATAGAGATGACTCAAGAGTGTGGAAGGCGATTGACTGGAAGGGCAATGTGACTATGATGAGTACTGACGCTCAGAGTCGACCTACAGATGATGACTTTAAGACACATTTTGAGACAATACTGAACCCGACACAAGCTGTTATTGACATCCCTGTTATTGATACTGAATTAACAATTCCTATTCTTGACGACCCGATTACTGTCCATGAGGTGGAGCATCAGATCCAGAGGATGAAGAGAGATAAAGCGTGTGGACCTGACGGCTTAACCCCCGGTGTATTTTCTATGCTCCCTCCACACTGGATTTTGAGTCTTGTCACACTTTTTAATAATGTGTTTTTCTCTGGACAGTATCCTATATCCTGGACAAGAGCGAAGCTGTGTACAGTTTTTAAAAAAGGTGACAGACTTAATCCTAACAATTATCGCGGCATTAGTGTGACAAACTCAATAGCTAAGCTGTATGACATGGTTATGTGTGAGCGTCTCTACTTTTGGTTTACACCCTGTAGAGAGCAGGCTGGTGCACAAAGAAATAGAGGATGCCTGGAGCATGTCGTTACTTTGCGGTTATTAACAGATACGGCAAAAAGAAAGAAGATTAAACTCTTTGTAGCCTTTATTGATTTCTCTAAGGCGTATGATCTTGTTCCTCGAAACAAAATGTTTGAAGTGTTGAGAGAGGCAGGCTGTGGGAAGGTGATGCTGGCGGCGCTGAGGGCAATGTATCGTGTTACAGAGTGTGTTATGGGATCAGCGGTGGTCGGGGCCACTCAAGGTGTGAGGCAAGGATTGTCAACATCGTGTTTCTTGTTTGTCCTATATGTTAATGTGTTAATAAAAAGACTTAAGAATGTATGTCAGCCTGAACCATTTTTACAATGGTTACATATACTTATGCTAATGGATGACACAGTTTTGTTGTCCACGACACGGTCCGGTATTATGGTTAAACTTGGCGTGCTACATATGTTTTGTCAAGAGTATGGCATGAAGGTGAATGTCGGAAAAACTAAATTTTTTGTTATAAATGGTGAGGATGGAGACAGGGAACCGCTATGTGTGGGTAATTTTATTGTGGAACATTGTGACAGTTATATGTATCTCGGCTCTCCATTTACGTGTGATGGGTCAATCTCGTCATCCGTGAAGGAACATGCAAAGGGAAAAATATGCCAGGTTTTAAAATTCGTTTCATTTGTATCGAAAAACAACACAGTTCCGTTTACTGTTAAGCGTAGAGTGTTCGAAGCAGCTCTCACATCATCTCTTCTGTTTGGATGTGAATCGTGGATCGGTGCCGACACGAAGCCTGTCATCAAACTGTACCACTGGGCCATGAAAACTTTGTTAGGAGTAAGGAAGAACACGTCTAACCTCGTTTGTTACGCAGAACTAGGCTATCCCACCCTATCGGACCTGTTACAGCACAAACAACACAAGTTCTTACATAAGGTATGGCAGGAAAGGTCTGGTATGGCTGATGATCCGCTTTGTCTTGTTGTTAGTAGTGTTAGGACCATTAGGACTCATGTTGCTAAAATTGTGAACAAATATACTCGAGATAATGTTTCGAACTTGTCTATGTTAGTAGGTAATGTTCACAGGGCTATAATGACGTCACAAACATCTAGATGTATGGTGTACAGAGACATCAATCCCACCATGGCAGTGCATGATGTATATGGAACAAGACATACTATAAATGATTTGCACAGAGTCTCATTTACAAGGCTCAGGGTCTCGGGACACTCGCTGGCGGTCGAGACTGGGCGGTGGAACAGGCGGGGGCGGGGCCACCTCCCGCTAGAGGAACGTTTGTGTTCGTGTGGTGCGATTCAAACAGAGAGACATGTTGTGGAGAGTTGCCCTGTGAGTCAACGAATAAGAAATGATTTTTCAGTTAACTCTTTGGAGGAGTTATTCAGTGGAAATGTTAGTAGTGTAGAGGCGTGTAAGTTTGTTTATGAGATGTTGAGATTATATTAGTGGGTTGGTGGTTTTTTCACTGTTTGGGAATTACGATGTAAAGCTGGTTTTATATGTTGGACTACATTTTAATTTGTTTGTACATGGGTATCTTCTTTTATTTCTTTTATATTTGCCTACCTGTTTTTCATTGATTTTGTTTATTTGTATTTGGTGTAGTCAATAAAATATCTATCTATCTATCTATCTATCTATCTGTGTGTGTGTGTGTGTGTGTGTGTGTGTGTGTGTGTGTGTGTGTGTGTGTGTGTGCAATGACCCCACACTCGAGGGGGTCGAGCTACGTGCTCATGTGTGTGTGTATGTGTGTGTGTGTGTGTGTGTCTTCGTGTGTGTGTGTGTGTTCTCTGCATGAGAAGTTGAACGCAGTCATAGCAGAAGTGGCTGAGCTTAAGAAGGTTATAACGTCCCCAGAGAGCTTCGTGGCCAAGAAGTTCGCAGAATTGAATAACAGAATAGACAAGCAGGCAGACATCATAGCAAGACAGCAACAGTTCTTGGAATTGCTAGATCGGAAGGAGCGGGAGGCGAACATCGTGGTGCTGGGCCTTCCGGACGAGGGCGAGGCACTGGATGGCGCTGTGACGGACACGGACAAGCTTGAGAAAGTGTGGGAGAAGGTGGACGTGGCGGGTGTGCAGTGTCAACACCGGAGACTGGGTGCGCATGCTGAGGGAGGACGGCGCAACAGACCCTTGCTGCTAACGATTCCGCAGAAGGATATGCGTTCGCGAATCCTTGCTAACGCCAAAAACCTGAAGACGGCTGGAGAGAAGTTTTCGAGAATTTATGTGAAAAAGGACGTATATCCGGGTGTGAGGAAAGAGTGGCAACGACTACGGGAGGCAAAGGTAAAGGAAAAGGAGCGGCCTGAGAACGCAGGGTGCGATATCAGACTGGACACTCGGCAACGTAAACTCTATCGCGACGGTGAAGTAATAGACACCTGGAATCCACAGTTTTTGTAAAAAGACCACAGCGTGCTGACTGTATTAAAACAATTTCTTGGAACATTAATCGAGTATACACGAAGTTGGAGAAAGTCAATGTTGATTGTATGTTACGTGCTTATGATATTATCGCACTAACTGAAGTCAAAACGTCCCAATCTGTTCACTTTCCAGGCTATGTGTCCTACCGTGGGAAAACAGTGGGGACAGCAGACCGAGGTGGTATTGTGGTGTTTGTGAAGAACCATTTATGTAATTTTGTCCATAACGTTGATCTAAGTGTTGGTGACCAGATATGGCTGCAGCTTAGCATGTTTGAACAAGTGTTGTTTGGCTTCTGTTACGTTCCCCCGTGTGACTCCCAGTACTATTCCCATGATGCCTTTGCCTCAATACAGGAAAAAATAACATCTAATCATATGGAGAATGGTTATGTTATTATGGGCGACATGAATGCCAGGTTTGGAAAGGCTGTGAGAGATGTGGCAACTATGTATGAGTTACCTGGTATGGATATCTCTTACCCCGTCATTGATGATGATGTGGGTCATATGAACGATAATGCAGAATTTTTATCAGCAATATGCATAGACAGTAAGTTAGTTGTGTTGAATAACCTCAAAACTCCGCAGAGACACTTCATTAGTGGTAAGACGTTTCGTAAGCGTGACACATGGGTGTCAGAGTTAGATACCTGTATTGTGTCTCCTAGTCTAGTAAATCATATCCTTGACTTTGCTGTAATTAAGAGATTGGATCTTCCTTCCGACCACGCCCCCATCAGTATTTCTGTGAAGGAACCAGGCATACACTTGGATAATATGTTGCTGGGGGAACACGCTGTGCTGTATGGCAGTGCGGCGAGGTGTGACCTGGCAAGGAGACCCGTGAGGTTTTCTAATATAGATAAGCGTATGTTTGCTGATAACATTGCAAGTATGGATGTACCAAGAGATGTTAATGATATTAATGTTTTTGCTAAGGGCGTGTCAGATACTTTGTATGAGTGCGCTCGAAAAAGCAGGCGAACGAGTGAAGCAAATGTAAGCCAGAGTGATGTATATTTCAGTAGGTGGGAGAGGCTGTTAAGTGATGCTGATGATGCTAGACTCTAGCATCATCAGTGGTTCCCAACCTATGGGTAATTACCCACAAGTGGGTAATTTGGATAATTTGAGTGGGTAATGGAAGGCTGAGAATAAAGGCATTCATATTGAAAAGTTAAAGTATTTACTCATACATACACACATGTAAAAACTGAGATTATTTAAACAGAAATAAAACATCAAGCCTTCAGTATATTTTTGATAACCCTTATCTATTTATTTTATCATAGATATATACTACTGTACTTACACTTGATGATGTGGGTAACACAAACTTGAAGAAGTCAGTAAACGGGTAATGTAATGAAAAAGGTTGGGAACCACTGTGCTAGAGTATGGAAAGCCATTAGCTGGAAAGGAGACTTTGAGACATCCGGGAATAGTTGCACAGATCTCCCTAGTGATGAGGAGTTTAAACGACACTTTGAACGCGTGTTGAACTCCCTCCCGTCTGCACCACCAGCTCACGTCAGTACAGATGTAACAATACCGGTGTTGGATGATTCCATCTCGCCCGCAGAGGTGGAAAATCAGGTTAAGAGAATGAAGGTAGATAAAGCTTGTGGCCCAGATGGACTCACTCCCGGCGTCTTTTCGATGTTACCAGCTCAATGGGTGTTAACCATTACTTCCTTGTTTAATACTGTTTTTATGTCTGGTATGTATCCTGTGTCGTGGGTGAGGGCTATAATGTTTACTGTTTATAAGAGGGGAAACAGATCTGTTGTTGATAATTACAGGGGAATTAGTGTAATCAATTTTATTTCTAAGTTGTATGACATGGTTCTGTGTAATAGGCTAAATCTTTGGTTCCGCCCATTTCCTGAACAGGCAGGAGCGCAAAGTAAAGGCGGGTGTATTGAGCATATTGTTGCTTTACATCTGCTCACGGAAGTGGCTCGCAAGAAGCATAAGCTATTTGTAACTTTTGTTGATTTTAGTAAAGCCTATGATCTGGTCCCTCGTGATAAATTGTTTGTAGTTTTGAAACGCATTGGGTGCGGCATGTTAATGTTGGCTGCGTTGGTAGCTATGTATAGTGTCACTGAGTTGGTGATTGGAGGTACTGTTATGACTGCCACGATAGGGGTTCGTCAGGGCTCGCCTACGTCTTGTCTGATATTCATTGTGTTTATGAATGAGCTTATCAGGATTCTCAAGCGTAGTTGCGGGTCTGACGGGTTCCTGGACTGGCTTCACACACTAGTGTTAATGGACGACACAGTGTTACTATCCACGACCAGAGAAAGTATGGTGAACAAAGTTACGATTCTGAAAACCTTCTGCAGTGATCATGGCATGAGTATCAATGCATCAAAGACCAGGTTTTTTGTCATTAGTGGTTCACAGGAGGAGGCAGAGCCGTTGCGGGTGGGGGAACTAGTTATCAGCTCCTGCACTTCATACGTGTACCTGGTGTTAGTATGTGTTTCGGCTGAATCATCACGCAACGTCGTTACCAGACTTGGTGAATTTTAAACAAAAGTTTTTCTCCAAAATGGTATTAGAAAGATCCGAGCTGACAGATGATCCACTGATTTTTTCAATTGCAGTAGCTACTAGAAGAAACACAACACTGAGCAGGACTATTCGAGGGTTCATAGATACAAATGTACCGAACATGAATGATTTAATGCAAAATGTGTATGAGCGCATCACAGCGGTCACTGGCTCAAGGTCTGTTGTGTATCGCAACTTGAATCCTGACTATACGCTTTACGGTATATACAAGGAAGGTCATACGGTGAACGATCGATTTAGAATGGCGTTCATTCTTTTCCGTGTATGGAGCCATAATTTGTGTATCGAAACAGGAAGGTGGAACAGGCGATGCCGGGGTCGTCTGCCAAGGGAGGAGCGTCTGTGTGTATGTGGAGAGGTTCAGACTGAGTGGCATGTTGTAGAGAATTGTCCCGTTACGAGAGGTATAAGGCAAAGTGTAGGTTTGACTAGGGTTGAGGAATTGTTCAGTGACAAGTATGCATACGATGTCTGTTGTAAAATTGTTCATGATATACTCAAATCGTATTAGTAATGTGTGGGAGTGATTTTAGGTTCCTGGAAAAGTAATAATGGAATAGATTTATCTTTTGCTGTAGAAGTGGCTGTCATTTAGTTTTGTCTGGATGAATATAGTTGTAATGTATAGTAGTTTGTTTTAATGTTTAAGTTTATTTATTTTTTACTTTTGTGGACCGCATAGTTACTTTTCTGTATAAATGTTTTCTATAATAGTCTAGAGTTTTCGAGATTTCGTATGATGTTATATTGGTATTTAGTTTTTTTCGCTTTTAGTTTCTCTTCGCTTTTACTAGTTTATTTAGTGAATCTCAGTGTATGTTTCATTACTTTACTTCGTTTATGTACTTTTACTTATTCAAAACGTATCTGTAACTGTGGTCAATAAATATCTATCTATCTATCTATCTATCTATCTGTGTGTGTGTGTGTGTGTGTGTGTGTGTGTGTGTGTGTGTGCAATGACCCCACACTCGAGGGGGTCGAGCTAGGTAGTCGTGTGTGTGTGTGTGTGTGTGTGTGTGTGTGTGTGTCTTTGTGTGTGTGTGTGTGTGTGTGTGTGTGTGTGTGTGTGTGTGTGTGTGTGTGTTCAGATTAGTTTCCTCCTCCTCCTCTCCCTCTTTTCTTTCTTTTCTCTTCTTTTTCTTCTTCTCTAGTACTTAGAAAAATCAATTGCAAGAAATGAACAAAAAAAAAAAAAAAAAAAATCATCAGCGACTAACCTTTTCCCTCCTCCTCGTCTTCTTTTCCCTTTCTTTTCTCTTCTTTTAAATTTTCTCTTCTTTTCCCCCTCCCCTCTCCTCTTCATCCTCCTCTCCTCCTCCTCCTCTCCTATCTTCCCTCCTCCTCCTCCTCCTCCTCCTCCTCCTCCTCCTGTTTTTTCTTATTTTTTTCTTCCGTGTGTGAGTTTGTTAATGGAAAATTGATTGTAATGTAAAGATGTGTAGAATTATTTAGAAATGTACAGTAGGTATTGCAATGAGGAATTAAGTATCGGAAAATATGTAAAATGTGAAAAAAAATTATATACTGCGGTGATGTACCTATGAAATGCAAAATGTGTAGAATTATGTGAAAAATATATACGTATGTTGCACCAATGCATGTAAAGTGAAATACAATATGCATGTCAAATTATGTAGCTCATTATCATCTTTTGAGAGTTTGGTTCCTTTCCTAACGGTTTTTGTGCTATGTGCTTCACAGACTATGGTGTTTGGAGTTCAGTTTTCTTATATGCATTGTATGTGGTATATTGGTGTGTTATATCATTAATAGTTTGATTCCTCTCGTTACCATGTTATTGTACTGGCGTTTGGCGTTGACGTCTTCTATATGTACTGTATGTGATATACTGGTGTGTTATATCATTAATAGTTTGATTCCTCTCCTGATTGTGTTATTACACTATCATTGGTTGCTGATGTATAGTGTTTGGCGTTCAGTTCTCCTATGTGTATGTGGCATGTTATTTGAGGCTGAGCTGTGAACATGTGGTATTGTAAGGAAGGGTTTGCATGGGGAAGGTACCTAAGTTGTGGCTATATTGATTGGTCCTGTGGCTGTTACTGAAGAATATCTGTATTGAAGTGGCCTTTCTGCTGTGGATAATGTTAGGTTAGGTTAAAAATGTACTTCTGTCGTGTAACTTGTTGGAAGTATTTAAGTTGTATGTAGTGTATCATTGTATCTTTATTTGTTTTTCTTGCTTTACTTCAGATTAGTAAAGTGTTTTTCGTCCATTTTAATTTGCTCCTTTATGTTACAATAATTTCCAGGCCTCTCCTTGTGTACGTCCTCTTCAACATTATCTTTGGTGATTATCGTATTTTCTTCTGGTGTTACGGGTGCCTTGTCAAATATTTCCTTAGAAAGATGATTTTCTGTCAGTTTGATGCCTGGCACACCACAGAGTTGGTAGTTGTTGTTAGGAATAGTGTTTGATTGGTGGGAGTTGCTATATATTAGGATCTTCACTGATGAGTCTTCAGTGTCTTTTAAGTTTTGAGTTGGTAAGTACCTGTTCTGCCTGTCCTGTTTTCATGTTGGTTGTTGTTGTTGTTGTTGTTGTTGTTGTTGTTGTTGTTGTTGTTGTTGTTGTTGTTGTTGTTGTTGTTGTTGGTGGTGGTGGTGGTGGTGGTCCAGTGTATGCAGTCATTCAGATTTCTTTTTGCCTCTTTTCTAACACACTGCTGCACTCCAAGTGAATTTTGCTTGTCCCTTCTTTAAAGTTTGTATAGAGAGAGAGAGAGAGAGAGAGAGAGAGAGAGAGAGAGAGAGAGAGAGAGAGTGTGTGTGTGTGTGTGTGTGTGTGTGTGTGTGTGTGTGTGTGTGTGTGTGTGTGTGTGTGTGTGTGTGTGTGTGTGTGTGTGTAGCAAAACTTTATGATATGGTACTATGCGATAGACTGGGAAAGGGGTTTAAACCACACGGTGATCAGGCAGGAAGCCAGGCAGGGCGGGGGTGCCTGGAGCATATAGTAACACCACCTTTGTTGACAGATACTGCCAGAAGAAAGAGACTCAAACTTTTTGTAACTTTTGTCGATTTTATAAAGGCTTATTATGATAAGGTAGCCAGGAAAGAAGTTATGTTGAATGTTTTAAAACGATTGGGCTGTGGCATGACAATGCTACCTGGGTAGCTCTTTCACCTCAGACAGGTCCACTACCACAGGCATCAGAGTTCACGGCAGCAACAACATGTGCCACACATTGAAGTTTATATCATGTGTCAACAAAAACAATGATATTCCATTTGTCATCAAACGTCGAGTATTCGAGGCAGTCCTGACGTCCACCTTGCTGTACGGCTGTGAATCGTGGCTCACTGGTGCCATAAGACCAGTCACCAAGCAATACATGTGGTGAATTAAACAGATGCTAGGCGTTCGAAAGACTACTACTCCCAATGACCTCTGCCTGATCGAGCTGGGTTGCCCGCCTCTGCAAGCCTTGGTCAATCAGAAACAACGTAAGTTTTTCTCGAGCATCAGCAGCAACAAGTTGAGTGAGGTTGAACGAGTGAGTTGGACGCCTCTACTAATAAGCGGCCACAGCCTCGCCGTGGAAGAAGGTCGCTGGAATAGACGTGGGAGGGGTGGCTTGCCCCTAGAGGAGAGACTGCGTTCCTGCAACCAAATCTAAACAGAAAGACGCGTCATCCAGCAATGTCTTCGCACTTTCACACTACGTCAGCAGTTCCGACTTACTACCATGGAAAATCTCTTTATTGAAAGATTATGCAACTGTCTGCCATATCTGTTGTCACTTGATTATCTCTCATTGTCTGTTATATGATATGGTATCCGGTCTTATGTTTTATTTGTCTTTTTGTGTCTGTAGTAGTTTATCTTATTGTTTGTTAGTTCGTGCTTTCTTTTATCGGTGTTTTACATATGTGACTATTCTCTAGTTAGATTTATTATTGTTTTAGATTTCATTTTATTATTATTATTTTGTGTTTGTTTTTCCTCTTTATTTTCTTCCCTTTTTTCTGTGGTTTTTCATTCATTTATTCTATTATATAAATTGTATCTTATGTGTTTCGTGCTTTTGTCGTTTTTTATGTGTGTTTGTGTACTTTGTGTTTTTATGTTATCATTAGTGTACCTTGTGTTTTTATCTTGTCATTTTTTTTTTTTTTTTTTTTGTTTAATCCTTTAATTATCATCAGGGATTATGCGCTGCACACCATTAATATTCATAGGTTTATATATTTTGGAAGTTGGTTAACGCTAATACCATACCAATGTCAATGTTTGTGGTCAATAAATTCTATCTATCTAGCTATCTGTGTGTGTGTGTGTGTGTGTGTGTGTGTGTGTGTGTGTGTGTGTGTGTGTGTGTGTAAGTAAGTAAGTAAGTAAGTAAATACATTTATTGCCATAAGAAAAGATATACACTAAATGTATGCATATACATATATATAGACATATACAGCCACAGTCCATCGAGCCGAAGCTCGATGATGGACAGTTAGATTTGATGATTTTAGAAAACATGGAAACGAAACTTTAGATGTTAGAATGTTATGTTATGTTAGATATATATAGAAATGGATTCGTACACATTAATCACTTTGTATAAAAAAAACTTGAGGCAGAGTAATACTGACATGCATCCTATAGTCATGATAAAAATGCTAAGTATAAGTAAAGAGTAAAGTAATAAAAATAATAGAAATAAGTAATAATAACAGCAACAACAACAATAATAATAATTTTAATAATAATAATAATAATGATAATAATAATAATAATAATAATAATAATAATAATAATAATAATAATAATAATAATAGTAACAATAATAATAGCAACAACAACAACAATAACAATAACAATAACCATAAGAATAACAATAATAATAATAATAATAATAATAATAATAATAATAATAATAATAATAATAATAATAATAATACATATGTCAAAATAGCACATTTTGTTGCCGTAAAAAGTATTTTTTTTATTTCCTGTTTGAGCCTGTATTTATTAGAAGTAGGAAGAGTTTTTAAATCAAGTGGTAAGCTATTGAACAATTTTGGTCCAAAATTAAACACACTGTTTTTAAATAAAGTTGTTCTGGATACTGGGGAAACGAGATTAACATTGTTACTTCTTGTTGGAAGTGCACAACCTACTAATTTGAATAATCTATTTTGTCCTAATTTTTTTAATATTAGTAACAAGGTGAAAAATTTATGAATAAAAGGAAACTTTAACATTTTAGCTTGATTAATTACTTCTGTTATAGAGTCAAACTTTTTAAGAAAATAAATGCAACGAAAAATTTTACTCTGAGCTATTAATAGTCTATGTAAAAAAGATGGCCATGTACATGCCCAAATAGGAACACAATATATGAGGTGAGGATAACACAAGGTGTAGTAAATACTGATCATAGCCTCGGTTGTTAAATTATGCCTGACTCTATATAATATTCCTGTAATTTTTGATAATTTAATACAAGTCTGGTCAATATGATGCTTCCAATTAAGATGTTCATCAATAACAACCCCAAGGAACTTTGTATATTTAACTTGCTGAATTAATTCATTATTGAGAAATACTGGTGGTAAGAAGCTGTTCAGTGATCTGTTTTGAAATAATATACAGTTTGTCTTTGAAACATTAAGTTTTAGTTTATTTGAATGGATCCATAAACTTATATTTTCTAATTCTGGAATTAAATTTGCGTGAAGCGAGTTAAAATTCTTGACTTACGATACAACCGTGGTATCATCAGCATATACTATGAATTGAAGGTGTGTGTGTGTGTGTGTGTGTGTGTGTGTGTGTGTGATATATATATATATATATATATATATATATATATATATATAATATATATATATATATATATATATATATATATATTACTTATTTATGCATTCATTTATTGTAACGGGGCGGGGCGGGGCGGGGCAAAGACGGGGCCGCGGACAAAGGAATACAAAGGAGAGCCAAGCACCAGCAGACCTAATGGTCCTTTCAAGGCTGCTTGGTTACTACTGCTAACTATCTACGGGGAAGAGAGACAGGACAGTACAGGAGAAGGCTCCTCCCCACCCACCACTCCCTCCAGCTTTCGCTGGCATGGAAAATAGTTCGGAAAAGTACCATGCAATATGGAAAAACTGGCATGGAATTTTCACAGGAAAGGATGAAACTCTACATGTCTATCTGAAAAATAAAAGAGACACAAAAACCATGACATTAATAGGAGAACGTGTTAAGATTATTCGGACAAGAAGAGAGCTTGTTGGGGGTTTGCTTTTAAATATTTATCAATTTTGTTTTTGAATGATGGAATAGAGCTGCTGTTTGCAATTTCAGAGGGCAGCTTATTCCAAATGTTAACAATTCGGTTAAAGAAGTACTTAGCTTCGTGAGATTTAAAACGCTTAGGTATTATTTTGCAACCATTATTTCTTGTATTGGAAATGTCAATGTTAAAGTACTTATTAACGTTAAGGTTACTATATCCTTTAAAAATTTTGAAAACTTCGATTAGGTCTCCTCTTATCCTGCGCTTTGTTAAGCTGAATAGGTTTAATTCTTTAAGTCGTTCCTCATATGTCTTATTTTTCAATCTAGGAATCATTTTGGTGACTCCGTTGTATTTTTTCCAATTTTTCCATGTCTTTTCTATAGTATGGTGACCAGAACTGCACACAATATTCGAGTTTAGGACGCACCAATGAGTTATATAAGGCAAGTATGACCTTTTCAGATTTAAATTCGAAGGTTCTACCAATGAACCCTACTAATTTGTTTGCCGCTTTTACTGTTTCTGTGCAGTGTTGGCTCGGCTTAAGGTCCTTTGATACAACAACGCCAAGATCTATTTCTTTTTCCGTACTTGCCAGAGGCACATTTTTCATCGAGTATTTATCTTGGACATTGTTGTTTCCGATATGAAGGACCTTGTACAATTCTCCACAATTCTCCCAGCTATTTCAGGGTATTTCCCGCTATGCCGTGAACTTTTACTTTACTTATTAGTCTTTTATGTGGGACAGTGTCGAAAGCTTTCCGGAAATCAAGATAAATAATGTCCACTGCTTTTGTCTCGTCATACGAGTTAAATACTTCATAAAAGAAGTCTAGTAAATTTGTTAGGCAGGAGCGCCTGTTTCTGAATCCGTGTTGAGAGTCTTTAATTATTTTGTTCTCTTCTAGGAACGTGACAATCTTATTTCTAATTACTGTTTCCATCAGCTTGCACACTACCGAAGTTAGACTGATTGGCCTGTAATTTGCTGGGAGTGATTTATTTCCTTTTTTGAAAATGGGCGTGACATTTGCTAGCTTCCACTCATTGGGGACTTTCCCCGCTAGTAACGTTTTATTAAATAAAGTTGAGTGGTTTCACGAGCTCATTTTTTGCTTCCTTAAGAAGCCTGGGTGATATTTTATCTGGCCCAGGTGTTTTATTTACGTTCATGTCGTTCATGACTGAGAGGATTTCATTTTCTGTGATAATGAAGTTAGGCAGTGTGACACCCTGTGTCTGGGGGGGCGACGGTAGGCAGGTTACCGTGATCCTCAGTCGTGAAGACTGTTGAAAAATAATTGTTAAGGGTGTTTGCCATGTCTACTTCATTTGCTATTTGTTTACCATTTTCCGTTAATAGACCAATTGTTGACGTTAGAACCCTTTTAGTTTTTACGTAACTGTAAAATTCTTTCGGGTTTGTCTTGCAAAAGTTTGCTATCTGAGCTTCAACAGATTTTTTGCTGCGCTTTATCAGCTTTTTCGATTGCCTACGCAATCTGTCATGTGCTAATTTGTCATTTTCGTGATGTGTTACTTTATATCTGTGGTACGCCTCTTTCTTTGCCCTAAGGCAGCATCTGATTTCATTGTTCCACCATTTGGGTTTGGTGTTTTTAATGTTCCTTCTATTACGTAGCGGTACACACAACTGCGCTGTTTCCTTTATCGTTGTAGCTAACGCTTCCCATGCTTTGTTTACGTCTGGTGTTTCCAGCAATGAATTCCAGTTAATGGATGCAAGCTGCATGCGGAGGCTGTCATAGTTTGCACGCCGATAATCAGGCACTTTTTCCTTACTTTCATTTACCTTAGTTTTATTAAAGTTAATGGTAAAGGATAAACTATGATGGTCGCTACTGCTAAATTCTGCTCCAACTTTCAGGTCTTTGACTGTATTTTCATCATTAGTGAGAACAATATCAAGAATATTGTTTCCTCTCATCGGGTGCATGACATGTTGGTGGAGTGAGCTTTCTAGTAAACTAGTGTAGAGCTGCCGACCTGCATGAGCAGAGAATGGTTCGCCCCACCTCGTGAGTGGGAGGTTAAAGTCCCCCATTATTACGCAATTATTTGCGCAGCAAATGTCAGCTGTTTGTTCATAGACTTGTTCGTCTATAGCGGGTGACTGGGCTGGAGGGCGATAGAAGAGACCTAATGTTATTTTTTGTGACTTGTTTTCTATGTGAATGAAGGTGAAATCAATGTTTGCAATGGCTGGGGTTTGCATCAAACGTGAGTTAATATTTCTTTTAATATATAGCATTACACCGCCCCCAGTACGGTGAGATCTCTCGCAACTATAAGAGCCGGGAAGTAAGTACTAGGCCAGGTAGTCTCTGTACGCTGAATTAATCCATGTTTCAGTGATACCAATGACGTCGTAGTTTTCTTCGTATATAAGAGCTTGCAGCTCATCAAATTTACTTCGCAAACTACGAGCATTAAAATAACAAGCTCTGATCTTATCTGAATGTGTAGATGTGCGCGTTGTACTTTCTAGGAAGCTGGTGTTTCCGCTACGGGTCGCCAGTTTTTTGGTCTGAGGAGGCAAACTTTGTTATTTAGTAATCTCCCCATCCTCGCTGAACCCACCGAGTTCAAGTGAAGGCCGTCTTTCTGAAAGAGTCTGTGTTCATTATAAAAGTCATTCCACATATCAATAAATTCTACGTTTTCCTGTTGGCAGGAAAGGTTAGGAGGCGGCGGGGCCGGAGCTCACTCAGCCTCAGTGTGGAACAAGTAGCCAGGTAGGAAAGACAGTGGGTTCTCGCTCCCACACCAGACCTGTTTTCTACCTTTTCTGTGTCCTGGCTGTAGATGGTGGGTTATTTAACGAGCTAATTAACGTAAAGGGGAGTATTTGAATGTAGTTACAGTAAGGTCCTGCCTCTCCTGTTAGGTGACAGCTAGCCAAGCTCAATTTTGAACAAAGGTAAGGCCGTTAGTAATTGCCTCCTGATCCCTGGCCTGCTCCCTCACTCACTGCAGGATATGGAGACTGGCGGGAGATATAAATACACCAGTCTTTCTACCTCAAGGGTGCTGTGTCTTGGGGAGTGTTTTCGGTGTTGTATATACAAGTTTGAACCACTTTCTGTGTACTCGGTCTAAAGATCTGTCCACTCTGGGACTGGGGTGGGCAGGCGGTGAATCATGCGAATTACATGCTTCGACTTCCATGTAAAGGTAGGCGAAGCTTCGCGGCGGGCGAACCAGTCTTGAGTGAAAGACATTTCCTGGGGCGAGTGACGCACTGAACACTGAAGCGATAGTTAAGTGTGGATCTGTTCTCGTGGATATAGTATGTGTCTTGGTTACTGATTTAAGGTTCAATATTGGTGATCAAAGTATATAATGAATTAACTGGCATTCTGATGTAGTTCTCAACGCCCAGGGCTTTTCTAGTTGAGAGAATTGTGGCCTCCATGTACTACACCTACTCATTGACAGTGCAGAGGAAACTGAAAACGATCTGCTCCAGTCTTTGTGTGGACGCTCAACCCTCCTCGCCAGTCCTCCTGCCTCCTCGCTTGGCCAGTTCCCAGTCCCAGTGCGGCCGAGGCTTTAAGCTCTACTCACTGACTGTGTCGGTTTGGGGGATGAGACAGAGAGTGATCCAATAATAATGATGATGATGATGATAATAATAATAATAATAATAATAATAATAATAATAATAATAATAATAATAATAATAATAAATAAATAAATAAATAAATAAATAAACAAATAAATAAATAATAGAAAAGTGTTGAAACTGGGAAGTGAGGATAGAAGGAAGAATAGGTGGTTGAAGAGGGGAATCATAGTGAGAGAATGAATAACGGGCTTAACCCAGGTGTCGTGCGTCATTTGTCTTTGGAGCCATGTGTTATTCGAGTTGCAAAGGAAGGAAACCGAAGTTCGGCCACACCCCGCCACAGCTGTGCACACCAGCACCCCGCCGTCATGCCTTGCAGCCACACACACTTGGAACGTGGAAGCGAGCGGACACGGATTACAGTGCTCCTGATTCATTGTCTGGTAACTGCCTTTAGTCGCCATGGACATTGAAGCTGTCAAGATCCTTCTTGAGACTCAGGAAAGGACTTTCAAGACTGCCATAGATATTGTTGTGGAGCAACTCCAAGCAAGACTTCAGATTGCCGAGGGAACAATAACTGACCTGATAAAAAGCCTGGAGTTTTCTCAAAATGAGGTGAAAGATCTGCAAGGTGAAGTCAAGGTGCTGAGGAAATCTGACATAGATAACAAGGCAACAATTGACATCTTGAAGCTGAATGTGGAAGAGCTTGAAAGAAGAGCAAATTATCAGGAAGATATAACAGAAGAAAGATCTACGCATATCTGGATTCAGCGAGCAGCAGGGTGGTGAGACGTGGGAGGAAACCGCGAAGATTGTTTCGAACCTTCTTGAATGTAAAATGGAACTACCATCTATGAAGATCGAACGAGCGCACCGGACTGGATTAGTTACTGCCTCACAACCCCGAACCGTTGTCGCAAGATTTGAGAGGTTCGGTGACCGTGAAGCAGTGATTAGAAATGCAAGGAAACTAAAAGGCACCGGCATCTATATAAATGAAGATCTCTGTCCAGCTTCCTTGGAGCTCAAGAAAAGTCAATTCCCTTTGATGAAGAAGGCGAGGGAAGAAGGAAAGATTGCCTTCTTTAGACACACGAGGTTGATCATCAAGGAGCGAACGGCAGAACGATCCGGGACTGCCAGTGGCGAACCATCTGCAACTGGTGATGACGGTTCCAGGGAGCTTCGTTCGGCTGGTGCTGTTGGCGGTGGAGTGAAGGTGAGGCCTGAGGCGGAGCCGGCTGGTGTTGGCGTCGGAGGTGGTGCGGGCGCTCCCTCAACCACTCGTACTGGTGTGGACTTGGCTGCACGGTCTCCTGTTCCTGCGGTGGGTGCGGCAGTGCCTCACGCTTCTGCGGATAACGCCCAGTCTCCTGGTGATGGCGGGGCGATGGCGGTTAGCGGGTGGGTCAGTGTGGCAGTGGCCTGGGTTCTGGAGGCGGTGCAAGTCAGCGACACAGGACTCTACGAAACCGCAGGAAGTAAATAAGTGTTCTTTCCTTGTTGATTTTTTGTTGTTGTTGATTTCTCTTCTCTTTTCTTTAAAATTCAATGGCTATCATTAACTCACTGTGTGAGGAACTACCATTTGCTACACTAAGTAATGACTCTTTTCATTCCACTATTTGTAATCTAACATCTTTCAATAGTTATTACTATAATCTAGAATATAATCCATTTGCTACACATGATAAGTATGACAATATTTTATGCACCGATAAATTCTACTTGCGCAGTAGATTTATTTCTATTCCGAAATGTAAATATATTTTTCTCGACAACATTAATTTGCCTAGTAACAACACCTTAACGATTTCTCATGTGAATATTCGATCCATTCCAAAAAATATTCAAGCTTTCAAGGACACAATATTATACAGTACATCTCTCAACATTAATGTCAATGGTTTCACTGAAATTAGATTTGATTCTCACTTTTCTCATTTGCATAACATTCCTGGATATCATCTCTTTGTTAACTCAAGAAATATTCATGGTGGTGGTGTTGCCCTGTATATATCAAGTGATTATGACTTGTTGCTACAAAATCATTTAACTATTTCAGATTCTTTTATCGAGTCTTTCGGTGTTGAGGCAAGTATTGCAACAAAGAAATATTTGTTTTTATGTATCTATAGACCACCAAGTGGTAATTTTGGTGAATTTATCTCAGCAATGAATGACATACTCTCTTCTGTTTATGAGAAAAAAAAATCAGGGTGTATTTGTTCTTGGAGATTTTAATCTGAATTTATTGAGATCTAATGATAATAATGTTTTTGATTATGTAAATTTGATGTTTTCTTACTCTTTTTCCACTAATTACTAAACTAACCAGAGTCACTGATACTTCGGCAACACTAATAGATCACATTTGTTCATCACAATTGGAAAATAATATTGGTAATTATGTCATCCATAATGATATTTCGGATAATTTTCCTGTATTGTCTCAATTTCAAATAGCGTCTATTAAGAAGCATGAACCTCAACAAATTTTCAAAAGGGTAATTTCAGCAACTGCAATAGAAAAATTCAATAATGACCTTGCTCTACTTGATTGGTGTCAGGTACTCAGTACAGTAAATGCCGACGAAGCTTATGATATATTCTATGATAAATTTTATTACTTGTTTCAACAGCATTTTCCTAAAAAAATAAATCAACTTGAGGAGGAAAAGTGAAGTCAGCCCGCATGTTACTCCTGCTCTAAAAAACAGTATTAGAGAAAAGCACAGGTTAGAAAGACTAGCTAAAAAGTGGCCCTTAACTTACAGTGAAGTATATAGGAAATATAGAAATAAGTTAACTTCAGTTTTAAGGACAGCTAAAATTAATTACTATAAAAATAAATATAATGATAATCAAGGTAACCCCAAACGGCAATGGAACACAATAAATACAATTCTTGGCAGATCTAATTATTGTAGTAATTCAAGAATAGATTTGAATCCAATATCTTTGAATACGTCTGTTACTTTTAATGAACATTTCCTAAAAATAGTTTTACCTTTAATGAGGAACATGACTACAAAAAATACTTAGATAACTCCCCGAATTTTTCTATGTATCTTTTTCCTACTAATGACACTGAAGTTGGTCAAGTTTTACAGAACTTAACATCAGATACAGCTGGATATGATGACATACCACCTAAATTATTAAAATTTTCCTCTTCATTAATAGTATCCCCCTTAACACACGTAATTAACCTATCACTTAAAACAGGCTCATTTCCAGATAACTTGAAGAAAGCAAAAATTATTCCCATATTTAAGTCAGGTGACAGAAGCAATGTCAATAATTACCGTCCGGTCTCCATACTTCCGGCATTCAATAAAGTATTTCAGAAAATAATATCTTCTCGGCTAATCAGTTATCTAGAAACCAATAACTTACTGGCAGATCAACAGCATGGTTTTAGGGAACAACGATCTACAGAATCTGCAATCCTTCAGTTTGTTAATACTATATATCCCTGCTTAGAAGAAAAATTTTATGTTGCAGGAGTTTTCTTGGATTTATCAAAAGCGTTTGATAGCTTAGACCATGATATTTTGTTCCAAAAATTAGAAATGATAGGAATAAGAGGTGTACCTTTAGATTTATTTAAAAGTTATCTTAGTTGTAGGAAGCAGAGTGTCTTTTATGATCACATTTATTCACCATTTAAGTCCATTTACAAAGGAGTACCACAAGGCTCTGTACTTGGTCCCACACTTTTTTTGATTTATATAAATGATATCGTCAATGCTAGTTCAAACCTTCAATTCATAGTATATGCTGATGATACCACGGTTGTATTGAAAGACAAGAATATTAACTCGCTTCACGCAAATTTAATTTCAGAATTAGAAAATATAAGTTTATGGATCAATTCAAATAAACTAAAACTTAATGTTTCAAAGACAAACTGTATATTATTTCAAAACAGATCACTGAACAGCTTCTTACCACCAGTATTTCTCAATAATGAATTAATTCAGCAAGTTAAATTTACAAAGTTCCTTGGGGTTGTTATTGATGAACATCTTAATTGGAAGCATCATATTGACCAGACTTGTATTAAATTATCAAAAATTACAGGAATATTATAATTATAGTCAGGTATAATTTAACAACCGAGGCTATGATCAGTATTTACTACACCTTGTGTTATCCTCACCTCATATATTGTGTTCCTATTTGGGCATGTACAGGGCCATCTTTTTTACATAGACTATTAATAGCTCAGAGTAAAATTTTTCGTTGCATTTATTTCCTTAAAAAGTTTGACTCTATAACTGAAGTAATTAATCAAGCTAAAATGTTAAAGTTTCCTTTTATTCATAAATTTTTCACCTAATATTAATAAAATTAGGACAAAATAGATTATTCAAATTAGTAGATAATGCACTTCCAACAAGAAGTAACAATGTTAATCTCGTTTACCCAGTATTCAGAACAACTTTATTTAAAAACAGTGTGTTTAACTTTGGACCAAAATTGTTCAATAGCTTACCACTTGATTTAAAAACTCTTCCTACTTCTAATAAATACAGGCTCAAACAGGAAATAAAGAAACACTTTTTAAGGCAACAAAATGGGCTATTTTGATAGATGTATTATTATTATTATTGTTGTTGTTGTTGTTGTTGTTGTTGTTGTTGTTGTTGTTGTTGTTGTTGTTGTTGTTACTACTGTTATTATTATTATTATTATTATTATTATTATTATTATTATTATTATTATTATTATTATTATTATTGTTGTTGTTGTTAATATTAATTATTTCTACTATTTTTATTGCTTTACTCTTTACTTGTATTTAGCATTTTTGTCATGACTATAGGATGTATGTCAGTATTACTCTGCCTCAAACAAGTTTCTTTTATACAAAATGATTAATGTGTACGAATCCATTTCTATATGTTTCTAACAAAATATGTAAAGTTTCGTTTCCATGTTTTCTATAATCATCAAATGTAACTGTCCATCATGGAGCTTCGGCTCGATGGACTGTGGCTGTTTATATCTATCTATATGTATATGCATACATTTAGTGTATATCTTTTCTTACGGTTATAAATGTATTTACTTTACTTTACTTTACTTTACACACACACAACACAGCGGTTTCACTGTACTACGGCTCTCTCTCTCTCGCTCTCTCTCTCTCTCTCTCTCTCTCTCTCTCTCTCTCTCTCTCTCTCTCTCTCTCTCTCTCTCTCTCTCTCTCTCTTGTATGGATCAGAGAGAGAGAGAGAGAGAGAGAGCCGTGGTACAGTGAAACCTCCTGCGCTTTGGGGGCCTTGGGGTCTGTGAGCCCACGGGTTCGAATCCTGGCCACGGTCTGAGTGGTGATTGGGCATCCACTCGGGGTAACGGTTACCAAATGGGTGGGCTTTCAGATAGGAGGTCTCTTTTAACCCATAAATTCCCGTAAAAAGCCCACATTGTGTAAACAAGAAAATCAGAGAGAGAGAGAGAGAGAGAGGGAGAGAGAGAGAGAGAGAGAGAGAGAGAGAGAGAGAGAGAGAGAGAGAGAGAGAGAGAGAGAGAGAGAGGGGGGGGGAGGAGGGAGTAAGTGCAAGATAACCGAGATAACCGAGATAAGAGAGATAAGAGCTGAGGGCGAAAGAGAAGGAGAGGAACAGAGAGGTGGGAGAAATTGTAAGACCAACAATGAAATCAGCTTCACAAAACGAAAATGAATAAAGAAACAATAAACAAAAGGAGAAGAAAATGAGACACTTGAATTTGTTGAAAGCTTAATTAATTAATTGTTATTTACGGACTGGCAGAGCAGACTTTCTTTGCTCTTTGTCTTCCATCCGACAACTTCATTCCTTTTCTATTCAATTCACTATCTTCTTTTTTGTTCCTATCTGTCCCTCTTCCTCATTCGTTCCTCATCTTCCACTCGTCCCGTTATCCCATCTCTCCTTTGCATCTTCACTTTTGCATTCCATCTCTTACCTTTCATTTCTCTGTCATTTCCTTTGCATTTATCCCTTCCTTTCTTCATTTTATCATCTTTAGTCTTCACTCCTTGCTATTGTCGCTTTCTTTGACTCACTTTGTTGTGTCAGCCATCTTCCTCCTCTCTTCCTATCCTCTTTAGGTCGTTATTTGTTCACCTGCTTCCTCAATCTGCAACTCTCTTCCTTCTTTCCCTGTGGTGTCACTGCCATCCCATCCCTCTCATCATCCCCCCCTTCCTCTACTGTACTGCCTCCCTCCCTCCCTCCCTCCCTCCCTCAATCTCTCCCTCACAGTCGCTCTCCCACAACAAAGCTGCGTCAGGCAAGGAGGGAGGGACTCACTACCAGCCTCTGTGTGCTCCAACCCACTGCTGATGACTCTTGTGTTTTTGCTTTTGTATCAATGAACTGGAGAATGTGATCGAGAGGATGGTTTCAACGCCTCGTAAAGCCTCGTCCGTCCCCCCCCCCCCTCTCTCTCTCTTTCTTGATACTTTTTTCTATCCAGCTTGATAAATGAGCCTTTTTATTGTAAGTTTCTTGGTTGTATGTGTTTCGTCCTAAGAATGTCGTCTACCTCTCTCAGTTCCAAGTTCCAGCCAGACTTACATGGACCACTGGAACGGAGAGATGGAGAGGTGTAGTGTAGTGTAGTGTAGTGTAGTGTGGTGTGAAGGCGTTATTTCTTGTCTTCTCTGGATTACTAAGCCTGAGTTTGTGTTTTGCTCCATGGACAGCTGTACATAATACTTAATTAAAGGTGCCTCTGTCTCTCAGTGTGTGGCTAACATAATATGTACACTTTATAAACATACGTAGGTAGTTTTGGTGTATGTGATGGTTGTGGTAGTGAAGTGCTTGTGATGTTTGTGGTGGTGGTGGTGGTGATGGTTGTAATGATGGCAATGGTGGTGGTGGTGATGATCATGGCGGTGGTGGTGGTGATGATCATGGCGGTGGTGATAGTGGTGGTGATTATCTTGATTGGAGAGAAGGTGGTGATGGTTTTGTTAGTTGTCATGATAATGATACTGATTACGGTGGTAACAGTGGCGGTAGTGGTGGTGGTGGTGGTGGTAATGGCAGCGGTACACATTCCGAAAATGATGATAAAAGTAACTTTACTGAATTGGATCCAAAAAACGTGCCTTTGTCTTCAATAACAAGGAAAAGAAAGTTTGTGGGAAAATGCAGCTTAAAAAAAATAGAAGAAATGAACTTTGCTAACCAAATCCCAGTGAATGGACAACGCTGGAAGTCATTCTATTGAGATTAGCAGGCAATGTGTGCAGTATAATTCAACACGTGGTAGTAATGTCATCTTAATCTGTTCACACTCCAACACAGATTTTAGCGATGGGGTATAATAGAACACACACACACACACACACTCTCTCTCTCTCTCTCTCTCTCTCTCTCTCTCTCTCTCTCTCTCTCTCTCTCGCTCTCGCTCTCTGTCTCTCTCCCTCTTTGTCGCAAATTTTCCTTTGGTTGTCTCCCAACAGTGTTCTGTTCTGCAATCCGTTGTTTGTTGCCGGTGGTTCGGTTTGGTCTCCAGGGCCTTTGAAATCTTACCTTTACTCTTTGTGTATCAGTATGTTTCATCATTAATTAAACTTCCCCTCCCCGTGTGTGTGTGGGGAGGGGGGAGGGGGGAGGGGGGAG
>CM035215.1:5642123-5665049 GCA_020233015.1 Callinectes sapidus | reverse complement strand
GCCGTCTCCGCCAATTTTACTCACCTCCCCAACTGCTAGCTCTATACAGGAGACTCATCCACCCATGTATGGAGTATGCTTCACATGTTTGGGGAGGCTCAACTCATACAGCTCTTTTGAACAGGGTGGAATCAAAAGCTTTTCGTCTTGTCAACTCCTCTCCTCTGACTGACTGTCTTCAGCCTCTTTCTCATCGCCGCACTGTTGCCTCTCTTGCTCTCTTTTACCGCTATTTTCATGCTAACTGCTCTTCAGATCTCGCTAACTGCGTGCCTCCCCTGCTCCCGCGGCCTCGCTGCACAAGACTTGCTTCTTCCTCTCACCCCTATTCTGTCCACCTCTCTAATGCAATAGTTAACCAGTATTCTCAGTCTTTCATCCCTTTCTCTGGTAAACTCTGGAACTCTCTCCCTGCCTCTGTATTTCCACCTTCCTATGACTTGAACTGTTTCAAGAGAGAGGTATCAAGACACTTATCCCATTCTTCTTTTGGCTACTGATTATGGACTTTCCAGGGACCGGCACTAGAGTGGGCTATTTTGTCTTTTTTTTTGTTGCCCTTGGCCGCCTCCCTTCTACATAAAAAAAAAAGAAAAAAAAAAAGATACAGCCTCTTATACCATAGTGTTGTAGTTTCTGTAGTAAGATACTGTGATTGACTGTATCAAATGCCTTTTTTGAATCAACGAATATTGCAAGGGTTGAATTGCCTTTGTCTAGGGATGTATATATATATCATTGGAGAACTTGTTCAGTGCATCAAAAGTACTAAATCCTTTCCTAAATCCAAATTGGTGAGGCGTGAGAATGTTTTTGAAGGTGAAATGCTTTATAAGAGATTCCTTAACCAATGTTTCAAATAATTTAGAAATTATTGGTAGTTTGGAAATTGGTCTATAGTTACTTGGATCAGTTGGGGGTCCTGCTTTATGAATTGGAGTTATATTAGCATTTTTAAGTAGGTTAGGAAACTTTCCAGTTCTTATTGATTGGTTAAATATTATTCTTAATGGTGTAGCAAGATCAATTATATAATGTTTAAATATACTAACTGGGACTTCCTTTTCATTGGACTTTTTGTTTTTTAAGGACCTTATAGCTTTTGTTATATCAATGTCATTAGCAAGAGGAATAACCATAGAGTTGGGAAAGTTACCTGTCAAGTATTATATTGGATCTATATTAGTGGGGGGTATTTCCTTATCTATGTTGGGTGCTATATTTGCAAAATACTCGTTAAATGCCTCAGCTATTTCTATTTGAGTTTCCAGATTTTTATCATTCAATTTAATTATTAAGTTTTTTATTGTGAGATTGAGTTTTGTTATTTATTTCATTAATGATGGACCATATCTTCTTGGTGTTATTTTTAAAGTTTGAGAATGCTTGAAGGAAATAGTTTGATTTAGCAGTTTTTATTATTTGGTTTACGTTATTTCTGTAAGTTTTATAGCAATCAAATGTAATGGCGCCAAGTTTTGATGGCTTAAGTAGTCTACTCTTAAGTTTTATGTAATTAAGGATAGCAGAAGTTAGCCAGGGGGTGGTAGCTCTCTTGTGTGAAATAAATTTAGTTGCTATGGGGAAGCCATCATCATAAAGTGTATATAATAAGTTATCAAACTTTTCAAAGTTCTGATTTACATCCTGTGAATTAAGTTCATTATCCCAATGTATTTGCTTAATATGGTTGGTGAATTTTAAGTGGTATTGTCTGTTACATATCCTGAAACTATCTTTAATTTTTGACTCTAGGGAAGATTTATTGGAAGATATTCAAGAAGACAGGAAGATGGTCTGATATCTGGTATTGTAAGATGGCAGAGAATGAATGTGGAGTGAGGTTTGTCCATATATTGTCAAGCAAAGAAGGGTGAGTGTTGTCATTGGTATCAGGGAAGCGGGTGGGTCTTGATACTCGTATGTAGGGGAAGTAAGAGAGTGACTGCATTGTGTTGAGGTAGTTGGCTGTTGTTCTGTGTGTGCTGTGTTCAAGTAAATTTATATCAAAATCACCTAGAAGAACAGATTTCATGTGTTTATGATTGGCATTGTTCAGGATAACACACATTTGGTTAATGAAATTATCTAAGTCCTCGTATTTTTAATGTGGTCTATAAATGGCAGAGACGGTTAGTGTATAATTTGATAATTTAACCTTAACACTGCAAATCTCAATGGTGTTGTTAACAAATGAAAGGATTAATTCTGATTGGTGATTGTTGTGCACATCATTAGAAACAGCGCCGTGTTCCCGAGCAGTTCTTACCACGTGGTAAGACCTATAACCTTCTAGTTCATATAAAAATAATGCATTATCTGACAGCCATGTTTCAGTTACAGCAATTATATCAGGTTCAGATGAAAAGCTATTAATAAGAATTTTAAGAAAATAAAAATTCTTCCCTGTGGATCTTATATTTACATGCAATTAAGTTTATAATGGGGGTATTATGTGATTTGGATATTGTAGCATAATGGTCTAGATCATAATATTTGAATAGTGCATGATTGTCAACATGCCCATTTATAGAACGAATAATTTCGGTTCCGGAATCATTTTCATCGTTAAGGATAAATATGTTGGAATAGAGAGATGGATAATTATATTCCATATAGGGTAAATAGATAATTAAGAGAAAAAACAAGTGAAAAAGTTCATTGGAGAAAATAAAATAAGAAAGTAAAAATTAGTAATAACTATGTATAAGAATAATAACATTATAAAACAGCATAGTAGATGAAAAGAAAAGAATATATATATATATATATATATATATATATATATATATAATCTATATATATATATATATATATCATATATATATAAAACAGTAGGCTCTGCAGGTGTACAATAGATATACAGTCAACTTGTGGACTGTTCGTACAAATGAAGGTATATTTACCAAAATTACGATGTAGATATAAAGTGATGAGGTAAAACTAATAGTTGCTGCAGACATTATCAAGATGTTTTAGTAGCAGTACTAATTGTAGTAAGAAAGGTGGGCAAGTAAGGCAGCAGTAGTAGTAGTTCAATAGCATTAATACCAATAGCAGTACTAGTCATGGTAATAATATTACTATTTGTAGTAGTAATAGTTGTAGTGGTAGCAGGAGAAGTATTAGTATTAGTAGTCGTAGCAATAGAAGTAGTAATTGTGATCATAGCAATAGCAGCAGAAGAAATGACACGAAAAGGAGACTAAAAGGTAGTAGTAGTAGTAGTAGTAGTAGTAGTAGTAGTAGTAGTAGTTGCAGCAGTGCAGTAATAGTAGTAGTAGTACAATAGAAGTAGTAGTACTAGTAGTACAGCAGAAGTAGCAGCAATAGCAGTAGCAGTACTAGCGGTAATCATATTAATATTAGCAGTAATAGTGATGACAGATAAGTACGTAGTAGTAGTAGTAGTAGTAGTAGTAGTAGTAGTAGTAGTAGCAGCAGCAGCAGCAGCAGCAGCAGCAGCAGCAGCAGCAGCAGCAGCAGCAGCAGCAGCAGTAGTAGTAGTAGTAGTAGTAGTAGAACTAGTAGTAGTAGTAGTAGTAGTAGTAGTAGTAGTAGTAGTAGTAGTAGTAGTAGTGGTAGTAGTAGTAGTAGTAATAGTAGTAGAGATAGTAGTAATATAGTAGAAGTAAAGTAACGGTAGTAATAGTAGTGTAGTAAAAGCAATAATAATATAATAGTGATAGTAGTATACAAGTAGCAAAATAGTGGTATAACAATAGTAGTGACAACAATACCAGCAATAGTAATAGAATAGTAGTAACATAGAGACAGTAGTAGCAGTATGATAATAATAGAAGCAGTAATATAGTATGAATAGTAATAGTAGCATAGTAGATTACTAGTAGAAGTAGCAGTAGAAACAGAAGTAGTAGCAGTAAAGCGAGAAAATTTAAATAAAGAGGAAAATTATAACAAAACTTTACTAATAATGAAAATAATGGGAGAGAGAGAGAGAGAGAGAGAGAGAGAGAGAGAGAGAGAGAGAGAGAGAGAGAGAGAGAGAGAAACTATCTCAACTTCTCATTATTCACTATATATCCAAAACCTGTAAATATTATCAGTTTCATTAACTCTAATCTGACAGTGTAATAATAATAATAATAATAATATACGGTTTATTGGAAAGCAGCCTTTTGGGCTGAACATGTAGTACAGGTTATACAAATCCTTATCTACTAACATTCACACACCCTAAACAACGCGTGGATGCTAGCTAGATAGCGCCAACAAGCCTAGTAGGGACTAGGCCCCGGGGTGAGCAGGCCACCCCGTACATTTTTATTCTTTATTATTATTTTTATTATAATATTATTATATTTATTTCTCCTACCCAGCAGCGGATCACAACTTCCGACTTACACCAGGTACCTAATCACTGCTAGGTGGACAGGGGCGACACATTTGAATAGAAGTCTTGCCCAAATAACTTCCAACCTGAAAACGCAACAAGATTGTTATTGTGATTTCTTTTACAATAATGGCAAAATATTTACAAAAATAGTAGCGATCACAATAATAATAATGAGAGAGAGAGAGAGAGAGAGAGAGAGAGAGAGAGAGAGAGAGAGAGAGAGAGAGAGTAGGAAGTGTCTATGGAGGTAAGAAGATTAATGGCCAGAGTCTGTACTATTCTAACCTCCATACGAATTTCAGAAGCAGGGGAAAAACATTAAGCAGAATGAATATAAAAATGCGTCCCAGTACTGAGGGGGTTAGGACTTAAAAGTGACACAGAACATTTTTCTACCACTTCATCATAGGAAATAACATGTCAGAAGCACATATTAATTTCCAAGGGAGTGTTCTTGATCTTTGTGATATTCTAACCAGGGATTTTGATTCGACACCTAGAAAACATACATATAAATCCAACTAATCATATCTTTGGCACCTGAAAATAATGTGGGAGGAAAGGAGTGATTGGAGACCTGCCATTTTTTTATTTATTTATATTCCTTACAACATCTTTCTTAGTAATTTGATCATTGAGAATTGGAACAGGTTCATTATTAAAACCGTCCAAATCAATCACATTATCTATATTGTCTTCATTATTGTCGTCACTGACTAGTTGTTTAAAATGATCGTAAAACTCATTCACCGTAAAAGAAATTTGGCAGTTCTCTTTCTTACTGTTTAGAACTTTCCAGTATTATTTAGAGTTGCCACTCTTCTGTTTTCTAAGCATTAATTAGATTTGTTCCCTCTTTGTTTCTTACTCTCTTTAAATTTCCCTTGTATTTTCTTACTTTTTCCAATCATAAAGTTAAAATTAGCAGTGTTTTTTATGCCGACGGTATGTATGGCTTGCTTTAAGATATTCTTTTCTTGACCTACAACACTGGCTGTCGTAACTCACCATGGAAGCATTATTTGATTTCTTGATAAAGGTTTTTTTCTTTGTTTGCGGAAAAACGTTAAATGAAGGATCAATTAAAATTTGTTTTAACTCCATGTTAATATCATCTACAGCTAACTAAATTTTGTACCTTTTCAAACAACTCATTAATGTTACCTACATTAATTTGATCAGCATTCTCACACTTTTTCTCAGTGTCCCATTTTCCTGGCTTCGCACATCCCAAAGCTACTTGGGTATCCAATTTTGCAATAGTTCCTTTGCTTAGACATCTAAATCAGAATTTTGCGTGTAACCCACAATGTACATCTGATAACATAGGATTAAAGTCAAGTACCTTCAATGTTTCTTCTAGCTGCATTACAGATGGTGAACCTAAAAAGTAATCTACAGTTGTGTGATATGTGGTATTGGGTTTGTAAACACCACAATCCTCCCCTAGTCTACCATTGAGTATAAACACTTCATTATTTTTACAAATTTCCACCATTTTCCTACTATAGGAGTTCCTATAAGGTGTTAAATCTGAATGTAGGAAAAAATGGCACCGGAAAGAATGGCACAGGAAAAAATGGCACAGGAAAAAATGGCACAGGAAAATAAGGCACAGGAAAAAATGGCACATTGTTTAGTCTAGGAAAAAATGGCACAGTACAAAATGTGCTTAAAAAAAACTCAATCTAAAAACAATACAATCAGACAGTACAATCAGCTAAAATGTGTTCACACTTTATTTCTATACATTTTACTGACTTTTCTTATAATGCTTAGGACTTCCATCGAATGTTGTGACCCGCTCCATGTAAAAACCTAACCTAACCTAACCTAACCTAACCTAACCTAACCTAAAATTATTCACAACGTAAGCCAATAACACTTCTGATCGATTTCGAATATAGGCTTTGAACACTTATAACATAAGAATGTAGGCTTCGAACACTTATAACATAATAATAATTTTCCAGTTTCAGATATCGTTTGATTTCTGATCAATATAGGCTTCGAACACTTATAACATAATAATAATTATCCAGTTTCAGATATCGGTGTATATGCTTGTGTGCCATTTTTTCCTAGGCTAAACAATGTGCCATTTTTTCCTGTGCCATTTTTTCCTGTGCCATTTTTTCCTGTGCCATTTTTTCCTGTGCCATTCTTTCCAGTGCCATTTTTTCCGAGTAGCGTTAAATCTTGATTAGCCCTATCAGCCGGTATATCATAATCTGACAAATTTGTGTAGGGTATCTCGGCAGTCACCTGAGCATCACCATCATCAACAGTAGAACAAAAATCAAGAAGAGTAATCGTGTGAGCATTGAAGTCACCACACAAAACATGCACATAAAACCGTGTAAAAAAAATAAATAATAATAATAATAATTCTTTGTTTCTGGGCAATAACCATTAGTTTCGTATTCATTATGCTTCAAAACACTGGAGAAAAGGTGTCAGTAATTCGAAACTTCGGGTTTGTTGTCAGCAGATCGATTTGATCGGAAAAAGAATATTACTATTTTGAATCCTATATGGACATCTGAGACAGATAGTTTTTTTTTCTGCTGCTTTATTTGATATTTTTTTTATTACTCAATATATTGTAATGTTGCTAGGAGTTTCGAGAAATTTCTGGGATGGGTTGGAAAATGATACGAGATTGTAGAATGTTCTCGAGGATGGGAGGAGCGTGCATCGACCTCATCAGAGAATTGGCCTTGACAAAGTCCAGCGCCGAGCTGCTCATTTCCAGACAGAAAGAGTGGGACTTGCTGGACGACAGCGTTCGAGTAACCTCCCAGAGGAAGCGGCATCGCGACTTCTCAGTGTTTTTCACTCTTAGAGATGGGTTGTGCTACTGCCATGACATCAAAGGACTTTTCGACACTGTGGGCATTCCCTGCAACACCTCTGACTGGCAGTTCTCCATCGACAGTTCATCTAAAAGCCTGAAGGCTGTTTTACTGCACAACACAAATCAGTGGCCTTCGATTCCTCTGGCTCATTCAGTGTACATGAAAGAAGAGCACCAGAACGTTAAAATCCTGCTGAGTGTAGTGAAGTACGACCAATTCAACTGGGAGGTCATTGGTGATTTCAAAATGGTTGCCGTCTTGATGGGGCTTCATGGAGGCTTCACCATTTCCTTGCTATCTATGCCTCTGGGATAGCCGAAACATGTCCCTTCACTACGAGAAAAGGACCTGGCCCCTCAGGACCGGCTATGAGGTTGGGGCCCATAACGTGAAACAAGAACCGTTGGTAAAAGGTAAAGTGGGGGGCTTACGCTGTATCAGCGCGTAGCTGCGGGCGCTCATCTCCCGTCTCCTTGGCCTTTGAGCCTGTGGTGGATAATCCCTTACCCCGGGACATGGGGCCAGCATGAAATCCGGGTTTCCACAGTTTACCTTCCCTAGGTTGCCCTAGGTACCCATTTATCGACCAATGAAGGATGAAAACCTGGGTGAGGTCCACGCCGTCCTCGTCCGGGATCGAACTCGGGCCCACGGATTCATAGCCAGACGCGCTAGCCACTGCACCGTGGCGGCGAACCGTTGGTGGAGCCAAGGAAAGTGCTCATGCCACCCCTACACATCAAATTGGACCTCATTAAGCAGTTTGTTAAACAACTGGATCCAGAGAGTGAGGCCTTGAAGCACATCCAGAAGCTGTTCCCGAAGTTGTCGGAGGCGAAGATCAAGGCAGTATTTGTGGGCCCCCAGGTGAGGCGACTTATTGAGTCCGACAGGTTTCCTGAGAAGCTCTCTGAGGTTGAGCTGGCAGCTTGGACAGGCTTTGTTTCACTAGTCAAAGGTTTCCTCGGAAACCACAAGGCAGAGAACTACAGAGAAATCGTTGGCGAACTTGTGGATACGTACCGAAGAATGGGCTGCCGGATGTCACTGAAGCTACACGTACTACATGCTCACCTTGATGTGTTAAAGAAAACATGGGAGGCTACTCAGAAGAACAAGGTGAAAGATTTCACCAGGATATAAGGTCTTTCGAGGAGCGCTACAAGGGACAGTACAATGAAAGTATGATGGGAGATTATATCTGGAATCTTTTGCGTGAAAAAGAACTGGAATACAATCGCCAATCTCGGAGACGAACTTTTTTTTATTATTATTAAACTGTAACACTAGAATTTTGCATCAGTTCTGTATCAAAGCTCCGGATCAATACTCTTTATCAACGCTCTGCATCATCGCACTGTATCGCTGTCTGTGTATTAACATATTTATTCCTTACTCGTTTCCATCTTTTTATGTTCATTTTTATAGATGGGGCATAGAGAACTTGATTTTTCATAACTGATTTCTCTAAATAGTCGTATTAACATAAATTAAAATTATAATCAACAGGATTCACTTGATTTATAAGCAGATTGTCTGAAAACCCCATGAACTGATAAACAAAAATGGCGGAAACTCAATAAATTGACCTCGTGGACTCAGAACCGAAGTCTGAACTTGGTGACTGCTGATTTTTACTTATTTATGCCCTAAAAATAAAAAATAATAGTTTTAACTCAAGGATAAACTTTGTGTTACACGGTGGAATTATCCATTGTATAGGTTAATAAAAAGTTATCCAAGCCATCAAAATGCTCTTAATTACCATATCTTGATTGTGAATGAGGAATATAAACATAGCTTAAAACTAGTCCTTTATTTAAACCTATACTCCTTTAATCTATCTTAAGTAATAGTAATGAATCAAACTCAGATCTCACTAGTTTCCACTTAAGAGCTAACATTATTTATAATTGCAATAAGAACACTACCAGACTTAAATCTGCTTAATTTCCTCCTGTTCTTTTAAACCATTCCACTAAATCCTTTCTATCTTTCATGTTGATCATGTCAACGTCATCACATTTAGTTTCTGTAAGAGAAATAATATTACAATCATCAATTAAACCAACAAAATCTGAAGAGGCAAGCTTTGATTTAATGCCACAAACATTGAGAGGCATTTGGTGAGTGTGCGCTACAGGGATAACAGTCGTAACAGAATTATGCTTAGGCATGTGCTGTGCCCCAGCACAATTCTAGAACCCAACCAACTCACACAAACTAGGGTGAGAGAGAGAGAGAGAGAGAGAGAGAGAGAGAGAGAGAGAGAGAGAGAGAGAGAGAGAGAGAGAGAGAGAGTTTATGTGTGTGTGTGTGTGTGTGTGTAGCTCCGTGTTTACGTCTGTCAAGAGAGCTCCACTATTTTGCCTTAATTCTGGGCAAATACGGACTGCAGGGAATTCTACCACTACCTGAAAGGTCTGTGAAAATGTGAAGAACGTTGGAGAGAGAGATGAATTTGAGGAGGGTATAGACTTCGACGTTATAGCCTTGATAAATATTGAACATCCATGGTAAACCCCCTCTCGACCTTGGCTTCCCTCTTCGCGCATGCGCAGTAGATACCAGTGACGTCAATATATCCTCCTTTGATTGACGACTGCTGGTTACGCCGAATACCTTACCTGCCTACGCAAGATAAACAAATGTCTGCCCTCAGAGGCATGCTGGTGAATTATCTCTTGATGGTGCCGTGAAGGATGAGGATAAAATCGGGAACGTGTGGGCAGCGGTGGAAGGTACGCACCGCAGGTTGGGACGGCGCGACGCAGCTAGCCACCGATACCGACCCATACTGTTAACACTACCGGACAAGACATTACGCAACGGCCTCCTAGACCTTGCCAACCAACTTAAGGAAAAAAATGAACCATACAAGAAAATATACATAAAGAAGGACGTTCATCCATCAGTACGGAGGGAATGACGAAGGCTTTGAGGAGCTGAGAGGACGGATAATGACCGACCAGAGAATGGAGTAATTCATACGGAAGCGGAGAAAGAAAATGTCTTGCAAGTCTTAATACAGTATGACATTGTAAGTCTCCTAGAAGCGAAATCAGCCTTACCATTCATGATCCCTGGCTATGTAACGTATCGCAGTGCAGAAGTGGGTACACATGATAGAGGTAGTCCTGTGGTGTGAGTTAAGGCCTGTATTGCTCACTTAGTCCAAAGTATTGACGTAAGTATCGGGGATCAGGTATAGCTTAACTTACAGAATTCTTTGTTTAGGTTTTGTTTTATACCGCCGATTGATCGACCATATTTCTCTTATGTATCATTTTCTTCTATACAAGAAAGGTTGTGTTCGGGCCAGGGTATATAAAGATGGTTGCATTTTGATGGGACTCATGAATGCCCGGTTCGATGAGTCAGTTAGAGACTTATTCATCCAAATGTCTACACGTTGCTGTGAAACTCTATCCTACCCTTCAATACCAGAAATGTAAATGTAGCAAATAGCAATGCAGAACTTTAAGCGTTCTTGTTTTGTGAGAATAATTTATTGGTGATTAATAACCTGAAAACATCATGCAGGCACTATATTGGCAACAAGACCTACAGGAAGAAGAGTGCGTGGATATCAAAGATACGTGTGGCATCACCGGATATACTAAGATCTATTACTGACTTCCAAGTGTTACAAGAGAGTGGTTTTCCAGCGGACCATGCCCCAGTTTCTCTCACTATATCTTGTACTGGTGTAAACCTCAATCATGTGCTTAGGAAGGCGGAAGATTTGGGTAACTGCTTTGTGTCTGATACGCAGTGTAAGCAGTCGAGGAGACCTGTACGCTTTCAAAATATAAATAGACAGCTTTTCGAGACTGTTGTTGATGATGTAAGCATAGATGTTGGAGAAGACGATTATGTACATGGATTGGCGACTATAGTATCTAATGAGTTGCATCGTTGTGCTGTATTGAGTGGGTGTGATGAGAACTATGAAATTATTACTAAGTATTTAGGTCAATGGTTCCCAAACTGGGGGCCATGGCTCCCTGGGGGGGGCCATATAGAAGAATGTAGGGGGCCATAATCTGAGGTTATGCATAAATAAAACCAAAGGAGTTTAGCGGGTAGGTAGCCAGTGGAGGTAACTTACAGGTTCAGTACAGGTTTGGGCAATGCCTTGCTACCAGACACATGAGTAATACATCCCTCTTTTTTTAATATGATTCTGTGTTTTTGACATAAAACAAGACATGGGGATGTATTAGGGAAACAAGATAATTTTAACTCAACATAATTCTAATCTAAGGCTTCCTAGGCTGTGTATTTTGTATGATAACCTGATCTTGAATCTTACGTATCGGCAAGGATGTTCATATTATTCAGTTAACCAGACATTCACAGTTGCAACATTGATCACCGTGTGTGCCTCTCCATATAATCAGTTTCATCCCACCTGTGAATACTTCAGTATTATATGAACTTGAGCCAACCTCAATACCACTTTAATGGTAAGTAAGCCCTGCATCATGAGGTATATTAAGACGGTAAATAATATCTGCTGTATTTATGCACATTCTGTAACTTTTTTGTAACGTAAAATCTAACTTCCTTTCAATCTGATATTTACCATTTTATTATTTTAATCATGGGTGATAACACATGTTAGCGGTGTTAGAAATAGCAGTTTTTTGTTTGTGCATTGCAGGTACAGTGATGGCTTCTAATAAGAAACGCAACTATGATGACAACTACCTGGATTTCGGATTTACAAACATCACTGATAAAGATGTAGTGAAGCCTCAGTGTGTGATTTGTCACAAAATATTCACAGCTGAATCACTAAGGCCCAGTAAGCTTAGATTACATCTGGAAATCAAGCATCCTCAACATGTTGGTAAAGATCGTTCTTTCTTTAGTCGACAAGAATTGAACATGAAGAGACAGCGACTTGATGCCAGTGGTTCCTTTCATCAACAAAATGCTGCCATAGTGAAGACATCATTTCTTGTATCCCTTGAAATAGCAAAGAAAAAGAAGCCTCACACAATTGGGGAGGAATTAATTTTGCCATGTGCCAAAACAATGGTAAAGCTTCTTTGGGTGAGAAAAGTGCTGAAAAGCTGAATGCTGATTCACTCTCAAATAATGCAGTGCAACGCTGACTCTCCCAAATATCTGATGACATCAAAGAGCAGGTGATACAGGAAATTAAAAGAGCTGGATTATTCAGTATTCAACTTAATGAGTCCACTGACGTCCAGTCCTGCTCACAACTCCTGGCTTTTGTAAGGAATGTTCATGATGAGGATCTGAAGGAGGAATTCTTGTTTTGTGAGCCTCTTGAACAATCTGCAAAAGGTGAAGATGTAATGCAGAAACTTACAGAATTCTTTGAATCTGAAGGTCTTGACTGGGGCAATCCCTGTGAGATATGCACAGACGGGGCTCCAGCCTTGTTGGGTTCTCAGTCAGGTTTTGTTACAAGAGTTATACAAAAAGTTCACTGTATGATCCACAGGCAGGCTCTTCAATAAAAAACGCTACCCTCAGAATTACAGGACACTGAATACAATTAATTATAAAGACAGTTAACTTTGTAAAAGGTATTGCTCTTAACACACACCTTTTCAAGAGACTCTGCCAAGATATGGATGCAGCTCATGAGACCCTCCTACTTCATACAGCAGTTCGCTGGCTATCAAAAGGAAATATAGTTCAGCGTGTATTTGAGCTCAGAGAAGAGATCAGCCTCTTTCTCAGAATACAGAACAAGCAAGATTTGCTGTCAGCATGGTCTGCAGATAGCTTCGAAATACGGCTAGCCTATCTAGTTGACATATTTAAACAGTTGGACATACTGAACTGAACTGGGGCATGGACAAGGATCATGTATGAAAAGTAGGTAACGACCAGAAAAAGTTTGGGAACCACTGATTTAGGTAGATGGGAGAGACTGTTCCATGACAAAGATGATGCTCGGGTGTGGCTTGCCATTGACTGGCAAGGTAATTTTGATGTGTCCATACATGGAGAAGAGGTATCGCCCAGCGATGAAGAATTCAAGGTACATTTTGAAAGCGTACTTAATCCCCGTTCTGTTTCCCCTGATTGTGATGTCGGTACGGATGTCACCATACCGGTCCTGGATTGCCATATCCCACCCCCGGAGGTGTCTGACCAAGTCAAGAATTTAAAGCCGGATAAGGCCTGCGGACCAGACGGCATTTCACCTGGCATATTTTCGCCCTTACCAATGCACACCTTTTTAGTGATAGTTAACCTTTTTAATACAGTTTTTATGAGTGGTCAGTACCCCCATGCTGTGGTCAGGAGCAAAAATATTCACTATTTTTAAGAAAGAGGAGAGAAAGAATCCGGACAATTATAGAGGTATTAGTGCGGCAAACTTTATAGTAAAATTGTACGACATGGTCTTGTGTAACAGGTTAAGTTTGTGGTTTCAGTCGAGTCGTGAGCAGACTAGAGCACAGAAGACGCGAGGGTGTTTGGAACATATTGTTAGCTTACGGCTAGTTACTGATTCAGCGAGAAAAATTTTGTGACATTTATTGATTTTTCAAAGGCTTATGATGTGATGCCTCGGCATAAAATGTTCATTACATTGAAATGTTTGGGTTGTGGGATGGTGATACTGGCAGCGTTAATAGCTATGTATAATTTAACAGAGTCTGTAGGGCTGTGCAATAATTACATCAATTGTTGGAGTCAGGCAAGGTTTATCAACGTCGTGTCTCTAGTTTATTATGTATGTCGATGAATTAGTGAAATTAATTAAAAGGAAATGTAACACAGAGCCTTTTATAGACTGGTTACACATTCTGATGTATATGGATGACACCGTGTTATTAGCCACAACCCGAGCGGCCATGTTATTGAAAATCACTATATTATATGAGTTTGGCAACGAGTATGGCATGAAAGTTACTGCAGCCAAAACAAGTTTCTTGTGATAAACGGTGGTGCAGAAGATGCCGACCCATTACGCGTGAATGATTTGATAGTTGAACATTGCAGTAGTGTACCTTGGATCTCCTTTAACGTGTGATGGCTGGGCGTCGTCTGCTGTGTAGCTACACGCAAAGAGTAAACTTTGTCATGTATCGAAGTTTGTATCTATCATTCGGAAAAATAACGATGTGTCATTTATTGTAAAAAGACGTTTGTTTGATGCTGCACTAATATCCGCCTTGTTGTATGGTTGTGAGTCCCGGGTGGGAGCAGACGTGAAGCCTATAATTGAATTGTATAACTGGTCTATGAAAGAGCTATTGGGAGTGAGGCGAGCACCGGTTAACAGTGTCTTCTATGCCGGAGATGGATATTCCTCCTTGCCTGATATTGTTAGATACAGGCAACACAAGTTTTATAAGTGTGGTGTGACAGACGCGATATGAACAATGGCCTTTGTCTTTTGCTATCAAATTTGTCAAATTTAAACACGCCATTAGGTAAACATATAATGACATAAAATAATGCTGCAAACTTGTCCACAATGGTGCGAAATGTTCATGAAAAATATATAACTGTAACACAATAAGGAATAGTATATATATATATATATATATATATATATATATATATATATATATATATATATATATATATATATATATATATATATATATATATATATTATAGTAATTTCACACAATAAGAAAAGCAACAACAACCTACCGTACCCCTCACACGCACAGAAATCACTTAAAACACAATGAAAAACTTGTAGAAGGCATAAAATCTTATTATGCAGCAATAATAAACAGGCCAGGAATTAGTGAAAATAATACTGAAATATGGGCAAACCGAAGTAGGCAAATTCAAGATGGCGGCAGGCACTTGGAGGGGGTGGACTCCCTTATCTACCTCACTAAACCTTCATTAAACTTAAACCAGGGTACGAACGCTGGATATGAAAGCTTAGTGACGCGGTTACATGTTGAGGGAAGACAGGCTTATAATAGGGAGATATAAGGCAGGTTGTGTTAGGGACGGGCTGGCCGCCATTTTAGACAATCTCAATGATTAGCTGAATGTCAATACAAATAGCTATGAAATGTATAAAAAATACTGAAAATACTCAAATACCGAATAATTAATTAATTTCCAAAATACCCTCCTATGGCTTCTATGCTTCTCTCTGCAACTTCATCTCAAGTTTCCTTTCTGATCGTTCTATTGCTGCTGTGGTAGACGGTTACTGTTCTTCCCCTAAATCTGTTAACAGTGGTGATCCTCAAGGGTCTGTCCAATCACCCATTCTCTTCCTACTATTCATCAATGATCTTCTAAACCAAACTTCTTGCCCTATCCACTCCTATACTGATGATACGACCTTGCACTTTTCCACGTCCTTCCATAGACGACCAACCCTTCAGGAAGTACACAGCTCACGCAGGGAAGCCTCAGAACGCCTAACTTCTTATCTCTCTAAAATTTCTGATTGGCGCAAAGCAAACCTAGTGCTGTTCAATGCCTCAAAAACTCAATTCTTCCACTAAACTCTGGAACTCTCTTCCTGCTTCTGTATTTCCACCTGCCTATGACTTGAACTGTTTCAAGAGAGAGGTATCAAGACACTTATCCCATTCTTTTGGCGCTGAATCCGGACTTTCCAGGGATCGGCACTAAAGTGGGCTATTTTGTTTGATTTTTGTTGCCCTTGGCCGCCTCCCTTCTACATAAAAAAAAAAAAAAAAGCTTCACCTCCTATCCTTAAAACGGCGGGTAAGGTATTTGATTTTTTTTTTTTTTTTTTTTTCCTTGGCTGTGATTGGCCTTCAATAAACACAGACATGGGAAGGTCTGCGCTACTCATTCGATTACTTAGTCTTGCCTCTCTGGTTCTGTTTCGTGGTTCTAATTCAGTAATAAGATAATCTGCTGGAGACACCGATGCACAGTCTTATTATTCACTTACTATATAGAACTTCTAATGTCACTGTAAAACAGTCTTGTTAATATGTCACTAGAATCGTAAAAAAACATTCTTAAAAGAGTGTTTGGGTTCAACCAGAGGTTTTCCAATGCAGTAATAAATGATAACAACCTGCTCACCTCCAACAGTCACGAAAGTTTCACACACACACACACACACACACACACACAGACACACACTGATGGTGTCTTGCCGGATGACTCCAGGTGGCGGGACTGTAAAAACAATTATTGTTATACTAGCTAGCTTATTATATGAAAAGAAACTTTGCTGTCACAGTGATATTGAGACTAGTGCATAGGTATATAGGCGATAAAATGTGTCCTGTTTTTTTATATTTCTACTGATATTAATGACATACGCAAAAGTAAAGTGAATTCTGTTGCTGGTTCCTCACTTACTGCCCAGTGGGAGATGTAGCGCTCTCTCGTCAACCTTAGTGGTGCCATAATGACCTAAGCTGTTGCGGAATCTAATGGAATCATTTCCATTTCCTACCTCATTGAAGGCAACCTGCGATGAGTCTCCTTTAACCCTCGCTATTTCAAAAGGCTTTGTTTCATTTGACATGAGTTCTTATCTTATGGTTTTAGAGGCAGAGTGAAGACATTTCTTTGTTATTTACAAGAGAAACACTTGAAAACACTGCTAATCAACTTTGTGGCCTTGGAAAATAGTTGTGGTGAGAGAAAGAACAGTGTGTCTAAATACTAGCTTGTTATTCATACTTGTTACTTCTCAATGTAACAAGCAAATTTAGTGTGGCTGTTTGTCTGTTTCTTTCCTTACATCACCAATTCTATTAGGGGGATACCAATAACCTTCTCTCTGATCTCCATGACAATATCTGCTGCTGCTGCTGCTGCTGCTGCTGCTGCTTTGTGAGGACCATAGAACACGAGGCAAGCATGAAAGAAGAACATTAACATTGTAGTATGTGTCGACTCAAATATTAGTGCACATCATATAATGGCATCCGTGATATATTAGAGGAGAGTTCACCTATCCATAACAATACTCGACAACTTTGGGGCTCTCTCATCAGTGTCTGAAGAACACTACAATGAACAATTAACTAAATGAGGCAAAAGACACCGCCCAAAATATTGTACCGCACCCAGGCAAAACAACTACCACCATCACCACCAAACACAGTGTCTTTGGTACACACACAGGCTACATTTCTTTAATGTGGCCCAATAGGAGTGCACACTATAACACCAGTATAAGTGAGAGTAGGGGTACTGGGGTATAATGAAATTACGTAGTAGGCTGAACATTATACATATTGTCATTTTTAAACATCCTTATACATTGTTGTTGTTGTTGTTGTTAGAACTGTAAGTTCTTATGAGCCCATCATTATACATTCATACATCTTATGTTGGTGTGCTTGTTTGTTTGTTGACGTGCGAGTAAGTCTCTCTCTCTCTCTCTCTCTCTCTCTCTCTCTCTCTCTCTCTCTCTCTCTCTCTCTCTCTCTCTCTCTCTCTCAAAACATGGATTTGTCGTTGCTGAAGTCCATGCTCGAGTCACAAGAGCGAGCATATAAGTCTGCTATGAACTATTGGTGAAACAAAAGAACGACCATATGAAGCAATTTGAGGGCAAAGTCACGGAACTTACAATCAGCCTAGAGTTCACACAACGGGAAGTTGACGACCTTAAATCTTTGAATAAGAATCATGAGGAAGAGAAGAAAGATGCTAAGATGCTAAAAATCGACAATTTAACCGAACAAGTTGAGTTGTCAAAGAGGAAAATGAAAGAACTAGAAGAGAGGATCAACTATCAAGACGACCACAGTAGGAGGAAGAATGTGAGGATCATTGTATTGAAAGAGCAAGATGGCAATGAGACGTGGGAGCAGACGGCGGCCTCAGTAACTTCAATACTTCAGGATAAGATGCAGCTACATGGACTCGTGATGGAACGAGCCCATAGGTTTCGGCCACGTCGCGATGCCAAGCCTTGCACTATCGTGGCACGCTTCTTCCGCTATAGTAACAGAGAGCAAGCTGAAAGGCACAAAAATTTTTGTAAATGATGACTTGTGTCCAGCCTTAAGGCGGCGTCACACTAGCACTTTTCCGTCATTTTTTTTTTTTTTTTTTTTTTTTTCGTCAACTTTCTGAAGACTGTCAACTTTTGTCGACAATCTCGTCACACACAAGCCCGCGCTTTCGCCTCGTCGCTTTGTCGACTGTAAACAAGCATGGCTCCACTACCGCCCCAAGAAGGCGCTGCTGCCTTGTATTTTATTATGTGTGTAGAGAGAAGGAGAAGAGCTCTGGGAATGTTTCCCTCAAACTGCACGTGCCTGCATCATATGCTGCCCTCTTGATGGGTTTCTTGCTGTAATCAGCTGTTCTGTGGTCCCAGAGGCAACGATGGATTCTAATGCTCTCTCTGAGAAACTCTTCAGACAGCTTTGTCCACTGAGAAACAACTGAACTGCTCATCTTGGCCAGTGTTATTAGGAAGTTCTACCTTGGAAACATTCACGAGCGTCGCAATCCCCGAAAAAATGTAAACAAACAACTGAGCCTCTTTTCACTGCTAGGCTAAAACAATTTGTATTATGTACAAATGTGTTTATATATCAACTTATAAAATTTTTACCTAGGTAAGATACTAGGATTATTCTGATTGACAACAATATAAATTTTATTATAAAAGTATTAATTAAAAACCATAGAACTTATTTTGAATAAAAATCGATGCTACAGGAAAACGCTGCGTTTCGTCTGACTCAAGACGACGGAAAAAGTTGACAGAACCGTAAAAAGACGACGGAAATCGTCGACAACGACGGTAAAAGTGCTAGTGTGACGCCGCTGATCGTCAGGGAGAGGTTCAACGATGACGGCACTGCTGGCGCTGAACGACGACAGCGGCCAGTGGGCGAAGCAGACGTTGTGAGCACGGAGACGACTAGTGAGGGGTCGGCGTGGCGGGTGTCTGCTGGTCTGGTGAGGGAGCGGAGAATCTTCCTCTAAAATCTAAATACACCGCCCTAACAACTCCCGCTCACACTCTCCCTCTGCCTCGCCTCAACGTAAGAAAAATCGACGTACGAAAAGCTAAATTTCACACTTCATTCTACTAATTTCTACCTTTTTTTTTTTTATAGGAAATCATATGTTTTGATTTATCATGAAAATGGAACAATATCTTCCTTTTCATTACATCGGTGATGCAAAGTTTGGTAATGAAATTAGCAATGACAATTAAAATTATCCTTTAATTAATTCATTAATCTTTAATAGTTCTAGCAATGTCGATCGTGTAAGTCATACTCTTGATTATCTAAGTGAACCTCGAAAAACTGATTTTGTATGTGATTATATATTTAGTAATGAATCACAAGGTAATTTTTTCTTCTTAATGATAGCTTAAAAATATGTTCCTACAACATCAGTTGTGTACCTCAACATCTTGACTCTTTTTATCATCAATGCTTAAACCCGTTCTGAGTCAATTTTGACGTTATTGGTTTATGTGAAACTCGCCTTAATGACAATATTTGTAATATGTATAAATAAGAGAACTACTTGCCATACTATCACAATAAGTCTACTCACTACTACTACTACTTGGCTATCTATCTTTATAACAAATTTCATGGTGAGACAATTAATAATGCTTGTTTGCAATTGCCACACATTGAAAGATTATTCATAAAAGTCTTACAACCAATCAAATTTGTAATAGGCATGGTATCTTGACCCCCAAATTCAGTATTTAATGACTTTCTCGAAACCATGGAAGAACTTTTACAAATACTATCTAACTTAAAGCTGAAATGTTATTTAATAGGAGATTATAATATCAACTTGTTACATATAAGTGACAATAACACAAATTATATTACCCTTCAATCTTATAGTTTCTCTCAAACCATTATAAAGCCAACTAGAGTGACTGACAGGTCTGCCACTTTAATAGATCATATTTGGACCAATGACATGAAAAATTACATTAACAACGGTATATTGTTTACATCTATAAGTGACCACTTTCCTTTGCTAAGCTGTTTCTCCTTAAGTAGTCAGTGTATTACTTCATATGTTACCATAAGTAGAAGAATGTATAGTGATGACAATACCAATACCTTTAGAGAAGATCTGAGAAACTTTAATTGGAACTCGAAGGAACTGAAAATATACATGGATAAATTTAACATTTTATACAATAACAATTTCCCATTAAAATAATTATCAATTAAAGAAAAACATTTGGGAAAACCTTAAATTACAGCAGGAATTATAAAATCTATAAAACACCATAAGAAATTACAAAAATTATATGCAAAATGGCCTCTACCCCATGAAACCACATTTAAAAAGTATAAAAATATGTTAACAGCAATAATTAGGGCAGCAAAAAACAATTACTACAAGTCAAAATAATTGTCTCAACATTCAGGCAATACAAAGAAAACATGGGAAACCCTTAACTATTTAATGGGGAAGAATAAATCAAAATTGGCTTATTCAATGGACTTCGATGATAAAACTGTTTCAAACAATAATGACATCGCTGAAAAGTTTAACAATTATTTTCGTAATATTGCCACCAAATTGGCCTCAGACATTGACCCCGCCACTGTCCCATTTGAGTCTTTTCTTCCTGACCCAGGGCCATTTTCTTTTTTCCTAAAACCAACCATAGAAAAAGAAATTAAAGATATTACGAATCTTAAAGTTACCTCACGTGGTTATGATGACATCGACATAAAAGTAGTTAAAGAATATAGCACCAAAATTTCTCCTTTTCTGAAGTTTATCACAAATACATGTTTTAGGGAAGGATCGTTTCCAAAACAATTACAAATTGCAAACATTATCCCCATATTCAAAAAAGGTGAAAAATGTAAACATAAAAACTATATACCTGTTTCTATTCTTCCCAGTTACAGTAAAACCATTGAAAAGGTTTTTGCCATTAGATTAACTGACTATTTCACCAATTTTTCCTTGTTTACAGAAACCCAGTATGGGTTCAGGCCCATACTGTCAAAGTATTTATGATGTGTTAAACAGCAAACACACTCAAATTACTGTATTCTGTGACTTAAGTAAGGCATTTGATACTATATCACACAATATTCTGTTCAGTAAACTATATACATATGGCATACGTGGAAAGGCAAATGATTTTTTAGGAAACAATTTACAAATAATACTTCTTCAACATATAAAATTATTAATCATGGTGTCCCCCAAGGGCCAATACTAGGTCCGATATTATCCTTAATATATGTCAGTGATATAGTACGTACTAGCAACAAAATCAAATACTTGCTGTACGCTGATGACACCACAATATATATTAAGGGGAAACATATTGATGAAACGATAAGTACTTTGAACAATGAATTAATTAAAGTCTCAGACTGGATACCAAGCAACAGGCTCACAATAAATGTGTCTAAAACATTTAATATGGTGTCAAGTCTGAGAAATATAAATGAAGTATGTAGAAAAAAAAATAAAAAAAAACTTTTGAATAAAGTTGATAACGCAAAAATTTTAGGTGTAACCATTGATGGTAGATTGACATGGAAACACACCTACTTCACCTCTGCATGAAAACAAATAACAGGTATTTTATACAAAATTAGAGATAATGTAACTGCCAACTGCTTGAAATTAATATATATGTCTACTATTTACTCTCATGTAATGTACTGTTCGGCAATATGGGGAGGAGCATTTAGAACACTAGTAGATAGGTTATTTGTTTTACAGAAAAAAAAAAAGTTTTATGTTATGTTATGTTTATGTCATGTTTTACAAAAACCGATTTGATCATACTAACCCTTTGTTTTGTGAGCATAATCTTTTGAAAAATCCTGATATAATAGCCTTGCAGACTTGTATATTTGTTTTTAAATCCATTTACATATATCCTAATAATACAACTTATGAATCATTGTCTCATAATGTCATTAGCACAAGAAGACCCAATGATCTTAGAATTCCTTTCTGTAGAACTGTCCATGCTCAGAGAAGTGTAAGTATGAGGGGCGTAAGGGAGTGGAACAGCCTTCCACAGGACATTAAGTCCCTTACTATGTACTTACTATTTACTATGTTATGTGCGGGAACAATAGATTATATTTAGTTTAATCTCTGTTAAAGCTTTATGTAATTTGATCTGGTATATTATGTAACTAAATTCTCCTATGAAGAGTTAGGGTAAACTTTTTGACGCCAACTGTTATTTGTTTATATTATTCAGATCTATAAAAGCCTATAGGCCTAATTGACCTGACCTTGATGTATATCAAACATGTAATTTAGTTGTACGAAATGTAGGTGGAAAAAGGTTAATCAATCTCTCTCTCTCTCTCTCTCTCTCTCTCTCTCTCTCTCTCTCTCTCTCTCTCTCTCTCTCTCTCTCTCTCTCTCTCTCTCTCTCTCAACACTTTAAACACTTTAAACACTTTAAACACTTTATTATGTTTGTCTGTATAACATAAATAATTTATAATAAATTTCATGGAGACAAACAGCCCCTTTATAAGCACAAGCTTTTTGGGCACACTTAAAACTAAGCACTAAAATAAGGTAAAATAGACATTAAGTAGAAAAAAATACATATATGCAAACATGACTTAATGGTTTAGAGACAGGTAAGAGAGAAAAAACAAAAGCAATACTTTTACATTAAAAATAAAAGGACAGATCTGAACATTAATATGTGGCTGTATTAGGGTGACATTGTTGTAGGATATTTAATGGCTGGGTAAACATATATGTTCTTAGGAGTAGTTTACAACATAGGAA
>CM035215.1:5609434-5639056 GCA_020233015.1 Callinectes sapidus | reverse complement strand
AGAATAAGAAAAAGAATAATAAGAAGAATAAGAATAAGAAGAATAATAAGAAGAATAAGAATAATAAGAAGAATAAGAATAAGAATAAGAATAAGAATAAGAATAATAAGAATAATAATAATAAGAAGAATAAGAAGAAGAAGAAGAAGAAGAAGAAGAAGAAGAAGAAGAAGAAGAAGAAGAAGAAGAAGAAGAAGAAGAAGAAGAAGAAGAAGAAGAAGAGAAGAAGAAGAAGAAGAAGAAGAAGAAGAAGAAGAAGAAGAAGAAGAAGAAGAAGAAGAAGAAGAAGAAGAAGAAGATATTACATATCACATATCTGCTAAGAGTATAAAGCTTCGGAGTTTATAGATATGCAGTATTTAAGGTAATTGTGTTAAATTTTCCTTACTTAGTTCTTACTTATATCAATGTATTTTTTTTTTTGTTAGAGGGATATTAATCGGTAAAGATGTATGAAAAAGAGCGTTAAGTAGTATTTTCTCTCTCTCTCTCTCTCTCTCTCTCTCTCTCTCTCTCTCTCTCTCTCTCTCTCTCCTTGGCCAGTATTCATCCTTTCCTCACAAAACCAGTATGACCACCAAAGCACAATAAACGACAGCATGCAGCCAATTTTTTTTTTTTTTTTTTTTTTCATTATTCTCTGTTAGGAAACACATTTCATTATTATTCGTTATCAGTGTGTTCGTTCAGGAAACCTCATTGCCCATTATGAAACACACTTCAATACAATTACATCTTGATATTACTAACGAGTTTGTGTTGTTTAAGAAGCACTTAAGTATCACAGATTTTATTTCACATGTTGAAACACATTGCTCTTTCACCAAGGCCATTTTCCAAAGCCATAAGGATGCTTAGCAGGGTTATGAAGAGTGTTTCTCCTGATTATGATATAGAAATCCTGTTGGTGTACTATTGGAATCATACAAAAAAAAAAAAAAAAAAAAAAAAACTCTAAAAACCCGTGTACCTTCAACTAGAACATTTAGAATGTAGTAGAGGTGGACATACAGATTTTCTGAATAGAGCACAAACTACAGAGAAGGCGCAAGGGAGCACTTATTATGCATCCTCCTCTCCTTGCCTTAACTGACCTTAACTTGAACTGAATGTAAAGGAGGGCATGATATTTAGAAAGATGACCAGAACACCTTCTAACTTGGAGTAATCATTAAGTTTAAAGTAAAAAGGTGCAATAGTAAAATCTGGAAAGATAATTATGGATGATATCGTGTAGTTTTCAAGAGTGATAAGTGTACATACGTTTTCACATGGCAAACTCAACACAGGAATGAAGTGAAATGATAACACTTTTAGGATATTGCTAGATGTGAAAGTACAGCTTGTTTTAAATGGAAATTGTTCTAAGGAAATATTTTGAGATGTGAAGGTGAGACACAACTTGTGCTTTCACCTCTAAGAGAATCCATAGAAACTTGTGTTGTACTCTATACTTACAAAAGATAATTGCTACGATAAAATAAATGGTTTGGACAATACTGGAGGATATCTCTTCTACCTCAAGGCAAGGCTGACTGTTATTGTTTTTTTTGTGTTTTTTTTTCGGGTAGCATTGTTGTGTCTTGTCCTTGAAGTATTACAGAAACAAAAAGTACACAGCAATAAATTCATAACGTGTTTTTCTTTCTAACAAAACGAGTTTGCATGAAGGATTGATATCAGTATGTTATTTGTAACAAATGTTTCGATTCCAGAGAAACAGGCAGTGTTAGATGAGAGATAAGTATTGAACAGCGAAAAGAAAAACAAGTTGGTAGTTAATTTTATAGGACGTGTTATTCTGATCATTAAGAGAGAAAAAAATAGATTAGTTAAACCATTGCAAAATAATACATTAATGATAGATAAAATGGTAGGTAGATAATGATAGATAAAAAAGAATGATAAGTGTTATCATTAAAACTCACCACACACTGACATTATTATTCAACTGTAACAGGTGTTAAATATAGTTAAACCGCCTCCCCCCCCCTCTCTCTCTCTCTCATTCCCTGTCTAACCACCGCAGTGGTCAGACGTCTTGCTCCTGCCCAGTCTCGTTTTCCTGCCGGCTTCGCTCTGCCTGGGTGTTTGCTGTTGGGTCCGGATTTTGCTGGGGCCTCGCCCTCCTCGATGGAGTATTCGGGGCCAGAGAGGTCTTCCTCCCTGGAGGATGACTTGGCCTTGTCCGAGGACGAGATTTCCCTTGTGACTGACCACTGGCCCGAACTGCCCAAGCGTGCTTCGCTGCCGTCACTCGCTCCTCCGCTTGGCAAACGACCCTTCACCTTGTCCTCTTCTATCAAGCGGCCTGCGGAAGACCATGCTACCGAGGACTCTTTGCCACCAGCGGCCAAGACTGCTAAGGGTGCTCCTACTGTATGTGGTGAGTCTGCCTCTGATCTGCCTCCAGCTGGTGTTTCTTCCAGTTTGCCTTCGCGACCCTCGCCTGCCCTTCCCCCGTTTGCTCCTCGGGACGACTATGTTAAGCTCTCCTTTGAGGGCAATCCGTCTCCTGAAGTTAAGCTGCGGTGGCTGTCTGCCGTCTCCAAGGCCTTCCATCTTCCGCGGGATGCGGCCGAGGTCAAGATGGCGGCTCTCACATCCCGTTTCGTCTATGTTTCGAGACGGCGCTCGGACATCGTGGAGCGTGTTCGGTCGGGTGAGTTCCTGTCCCTGCCTCTCCTATCTCATGACTCCCCTGAGCGGCCCCGTAAGTACCCCCATTACCTGCTCACCCGCTATCCTGTTGATATTGATCACCGTCTTGCTGAGCAGTATCCAGGTGTGCACTCATCCCGCCGCTTCATCCAGAACGGTTCGCCCATCAACCGCATTGTCATTGTGTGGAGCCTCCCGGAGCAGCCCCCACCCACCATTGCCTTTGACTTCCTCCCCCTTCTGCCGCCGTGTGAGGTGCGTCGGCTCAATAATGACAAGCCTTGGTGTTTTAGATGCTGGGGTCTGGGCCACATCTCCAGATACTGCTCTGCCTCACCCAGGTGTGGCTGGTGTGCTGCTGCACATGAATCTAAGGAATGTCCCGACCGGCGTGTGTCGCCTCCAGCTGCTGCTACCTCCACCTCTGAACCTCTGCCTCCGCCGGACTCGTCGCGGTGGAAGTGCCTACGCTGTCTACAGCCGGGTGTCACCGTGTGGCACGGCTGTGGCCGGCGCCGCGCCCAGTCTCGTGACGCTGCTTCCGTCCAGCCGCCGCCTCCTCCCCGACCAGTTCCTGCCACTTCCTCGACTTCTCCATCGGACGCTGCCCTCCATAAGGCTGTTACTTCCCTCCAGGCTCGGTGCGCGGCGCTCGAGGGCCGGTTCGCCTCCCTTGATGCCACGATTGAGGGACTTGTCACTGCTCACGCTGCTACTGCCTCTCGAGTCTCCTCTTTGGTGGAGGCCCAGCAGGCTGTCGTCGAGTCGGTGTCTACGCTTGCTGAGAGGATGGATGCTGTGGCCTCTCGCCTTGACAGGCTGTGTGGGTTGCTCCCCAGTCCTGGCAGGTCTTCCCCAGGTCGACCCTCTTCCTCTACTCTCCGGTCTTCTCCCTCCAGGACTCGTGTTCGTCATTGATTCCCACCTGAATTTACTTTCGTGGAACGTCTGTGGTGTCACCAGGTTTGACAAGCTTCTTCAACTCAAGGCCTTTGTGTTCTCTCGTCCCCCATCTGTCATCTTTCTTCAGGAGGCGTTTCCGGGCCGGCCTGACCCTGCCCCGCAGGCTCCTTCCCTTCCCGGTTACATTCCCTACGTCCACCTGGTAAGGAATGGTCTCCTGGCTTACTTTCACAGTTCCCTGACGCACCGTCTTCTCCGCACTTCTACTGGCCCTGACGTGACGTTTCAACTCTTCGAGGTCGAGGTTGGTGGTGGACTCCTTCAGCTCTAATGTTTACTCTGCTCCTGCTCGCCTTCAACTTGATGATCTTCCTCCTCCTACTGTACGGGGCACGGTGTATGCGGGGGACTTCAATGCTCGGCATCCTGAGTTGGGTGATCGCCCTGGCGCCTCTAATCGTCCTGGTGTTCTTCTCCTGTCGTTCGTCCGCAGGCATCATCTGACCCGCTGGGACACTGGTGGCGCCACTCATTCCCGGGGTGGTACCCTGGACCATGTCCTCACCTCCGGCTTGGTATCGTCCCGCGTCCGGTGCTCCTCGGTTCCAGCTCTGTTTTCTGATCATGTCGCCCTTCTCTTTCACTATTCCCTTCCTGCTGTATCTCCGCCTCCTGCTTCACGTCTTCGGATTGCTGTGCCTCCTAAATACTGCCCAACCTACATCTCATACATGACTCGCTTCTTGCCTACCTTTGCCTGTGCTTCCCCGGATCAGTTGTACTCCAGCCTTGTCTCTGCCACCCATGACTTTTACAGGCTTTAAGTGTTGAGGCCCCACCTTCAGCGTCGTCCTGCTGCTCTCTCGTGGTCTCTGGACGACCGTTTGCAGGATGCGAGGGATGAAGCGGAGCGTGTCGGCCTCCTGTTCCAGGCTGATCCATCTCCTGAGCTGCTCCATCACTACCAGCGGTCGAGGGATAATTTGACGGCGCTCCTGGAATGTGTAAGTACTGATTCCTGGCAGCAATTCACAGACAGCATCAATCACCAGACTAGTGTGGCTTCCATGTGGCACCTAATTCGTCGGGTGGTCAAGAGGAACCCGTCACTGCCCGTCACCATGCCCCCGCCGTATTCGCCCAGCAGCTTGTTGATGAGTGGTCTTCGCAGTCCGATCCAGCTAGTTTTCCTGCTCCTGTTCAAGATGCTCTCTCTTCTGGCGCTTTTCTGTGTCGTCTCCATCTAGTTGGTGCTTTCCTGCAGCAGGATGACGAGAACACTGTGCCAATCACGGAGGATGAACTACGACGTGCTCTTTTCCGAGGTAAGGCCTCGGCCCCTGGTGATGATGGTATTACCTATTCTGTGTTGCGGTTACTGCACCGGATTCCTGGCAGCCCACTTCTTCGCCTTTACAATATGTGTCTTCGTGTTGGTTGTGTGCCTACTGTCTGGACTACAAGTACTATCATTCCCATTCCTAAGCCCGGTACAGCTAAGTTTCGGCCCATCTCCCTTACCTCGTGCTTCTGTAAGGTGTTGGAACGGATACTGCTCACCCGCCTGATGTACCGTCTGCAGGACCGCCTCTCTCCACGTCTCTTCGGCTTTCTTCCCAGCGTAGCACGCAGCACTGCCTTGTCGACCTCTACTCTCGTCTCTCCCGGGACAGTGTTGTGGCTTTTCTCGACCTAAAGAGTGCCTTTGATGTTGCTAATCGGGAGGTTATTTTAGATCAGCTTGTTGCTTTTGGGATACGGGGTAATTTGTTACGGTGGATTCGGGGTTATCTTAGTAACCGGTCTTCCCGTGTCTTTTTCAGTGGTGCTTACAGTTCTTCCCGCAGTTTTCTCCTTGGTACGCCTCAAGGGGGGGTCCTCAGTCCTTTTCTGTTTAACGTGTTGATGCACCGTCTCCTCACGGCCCTGCCTGTTGTTCCTGGGGTTACGATTACCTGCTATGCTGATGATTTATGTGTGCACTCAACCTCTCCGGGTTCTCTCCAGCTCTTTCTCGCATCTTTTTCTCAAGCTTCTGCTACCTGTGGGCTTATTGTCTCTCCAGTGAAGAGTAGGGTTTTTTCCTGCCGCCCTCCTGCTACATTGCCGGACTTCACCGTTGGTGGAAGCGTCATCCCCCTGTGCTCCCAGTACTGTTATCTTGCTGCCCCGGTGATAATCTCGGCAGCTCTACCCGCCCGACGTCAGCCACATCCCGTCGTCCGTGACCTGTTTGATCGTCTTCAGCGTCGGCTTCGTCCTCTTCGGTGGCTCGCCGACAACTCTTCTGGTATCTCCATCCCTGTGTCCAGGACTATCTATATCACTTTCATTCGCTCTGTTGTTGATTACCTCTCCCCTGCCTTGATTCAGCTTCCTCGCTCTGCTCTAGAGCCCCTAGAAGTTTTTTTCAGAATAGAGCGATGAGGGTCATTCTTGGTTGCCCTGTGTCTACCAGGATTATTAATATGCAACGTGAGGTACGGCTCCCGTCACTGGTTGAAAGAATATATTATAATGTTTCTTGTTTTGCAGTCAAATGTCTTCACATTCCTCACCTCTCGCCGCACTTCACAGCCTTGGTCAGGGCTTCTCTCGGACCCGTTCCTCCAGTTCCTCCTCTCCTGTCCCCTGGTCGCCGGCTTATCAGGTCTGTTTCTTCTATGCTTCGCGGTCTCAATCTGCAGGTTCTTGTTGCTGATGTGCCCCCCGGCCCACCCCCTTGGATGCTGCCGTCGCCTGTGGTCAGCTTCACTCCCACCGCGAAGTCTGATCCGCCTCCCCTGCAGCTGCAACTGGCCTTGGAACACGTGGCGCGGGTTACGTCGTCCCTCACAGCTCCGCATCGCCTCTACACCGACGGCTCGCTACAGTCAGATGGTGCGGCGGGTGATGCGGTATTCTCGCCTGATTTGCCGCCGCCTCCTGGGGGTTGGGTGGGTCGTCGGCTCCGTGATCACTCTAGTTCCACGTTGTGTGAGCTGTCTGCCATTCTCGATGCTGTTAGTCTTGTTTGTCAGAAGGGGGTTAATGCTGTTATTGTGTGTGATTCTAAGCCTGCTTTGCTGTCCCTTTCTGCAATTCATCCCACTCCCCTTTTGGTTGTTCAACAAATTCTCTCCTTCCTGTCTTTAATGAGTGATCGTGGTTTGTGTGTGAAATTTATTTGGGTTCCTGCCCATGTAGGTTTACGCCATAATGCCACGGTTGATCGCCTAGCGAAAGAAGCCTGCCGTCTTCCACACCGTGATGATGGGCGTCCCCTCTCCTTGCCGTGCTACCTCTCCAGGGTCCGCTCAGCTGCCTTCCTGCCTGAACACCGCCGTCGTGATGTCGAGAGGCCCTTCCGTGTTACCATCTCCCACTACGAGTCCGTTTGCCGTCACAAGTTCATCTACCGTCGCCGTGGCCTCATGGTTCGTCGCCACAACGTCGTTTCCGCTCGTCTGCGGCTGGGTTACCGTCCGCCGTGGCAGGTTGCCGGGGTGGAGGGCGAGCCTTCTTTCGCTGAGTGTCGGCTGTGTCAAGCTCCTCTCGCCAACACCATTGAACATTACTGTCTGGCGTGCCCGACTGTCCGTCACCTCCTGCCCCAGGGTTTGCCGCTGGATGCTGTCTGCCGTCACCTTCTTACAGACAACGCACTGGACGACATTTTAGTGTGTTATCCCCGCTTTGGAGGGTTTTCATGATTCATTGTGTGTGTGTGTGTAGGTATTCCTGTGGGTGTGTTGAGTGACTGTAAGTGCGTATGTGTGTGTATAGGAACTGTTGGGAATTGTTTGCTTCAGTTGTTTTGTCACTTGTTTCGTTCTTTTCGCTTTGTTCCGCTTGAAGGTATATGTAAATTTATTAATAGTATTTGTTTGACGTATATGGGCAATAAATTAACCAAATCAAATCAAATCAAATCAAATCTCTCTCTCTCTCTCTCTCTCTCTCTCTCTCTCTCTCTCTCTCTCTCTCTCTCTCTCTCTCTCTCGCTCATGAACCGACAAGCCCAGAATTTTGGTTAGTGGTAAATCCAGACAGACGTGAGCAGAAACGAGCGGCGCTTCACATCCCTCGCTACACACACACACACACTCTCTCTCTCTCTATCTCTCTCTCTCTCTCTCTCTCTGAGAACGTCCATCAGTGGAAACTAAGCTTCGTTGGTTTTTTGGAAGTCAACAAAATATTCCAGCTTCAACGTGATCTCATCTCGCCGAGGTGAAGACTGCAGCAGCTGTGTCGTCGCGGTTCGTGTGTATCGCAAGGCGCCGCCAGGACATCGTGGAACGAGTCACGAAGGGTGAGTTTTTACTCTCACCCTTGATGTGCATGATTCTCTTGAAAGGCCTAACTAGAAAATACTCCAGCTATCTGATAACCCGATACTCTGTCTGTGTTGATCCCTCCCTCTCCTTTGAGATGCCTGGTGTTCACTCTGCCCGCCGTTTTCATCAAAACGGTGTGGCTATCAACCTCATTGTTGTAGTTTGGAGCCTGCCTGACCCGCCCCCTCGCACTGTTTCCCTTAGTTTCCTTCCCTGCCTTCCTGAATGTGAACTCCGCACGATTAGAGATGACCAACCTTCGTGTTTCCGATGCTGGGGGAGTCGGCCACATCTCCCACTACTGCAGTGCAGGGGTTAATGTGCTTGGTGTGCTGGTAAACATGACTCCCGCACCTGCCAACACCGCGCTGCTCCGCCTCCTCTTCCTGCCACTCCTTTGGCCACTACACCGAGCCACTCTGTCTGCCCTCATCTGCAAACACACACTGCTCGGTGTAACACGCAGGGAATTAATGTATGACTTTGTTCCACAACTCTGCCTGGTATGACTTTGTGTCAAATCAGCGATTGTTCCGTGAGACCGATTCGAGGCCTATAACTAGCATAGTCCGGCAGTGCCAACTGCGGCTATATGGGCATGTGGCCGGAAGCCGATCCTGCTTATCGGGTTGTTTCCGTAAGGGACAACTCGACTTGTAGGAGGCCAAGGGGTTGCCCACAGAACTCTTGCCTGCGGTAAGTCGATGCCTCCTGCTGGGAGTCACTCGGTATGGGAATGCATGCATGCATGGAGACTCGCGAGGCGTGACCGCCAGGAGTGGGGCCGTAGGGTAGGCGAGGCAACGCGCCCCCCGGCGTATGCCCCCCATGACTAATTGATAGATAATCTATTCTTACCAATTCTTCCCTGGGCGTTTGTATCTACACTACATCCATAATGGAAGATCACTATTCCAATAGCAGCCATGACTTCCTAGAGTTTACTGCAGTGCTTCATCTGTTACTCCTTTGGTACATATTAATATATATAAGTATCATTCCAGAAACCCTTATCAGTCTATTATGAATATGTAAATGATTAAGGGGGTCGAGGTGGGTCAAAGCCTCCTGATAGGTTAGGTAAGATTAAGGGGCATGTTTAGTTAGTTTAGTTTAGATATCATTTTATTTTATTTTATTTATTTATTATTATTTTTATTTGTTTAATTTTATTAATAATTATTATTTTTTTCATTTCCTAAGATTTTCACATTTAGCCAAATAAGGCTTTTCATTTATTAATTATTATTATTTTCTTCTAATTGGTAAATTTGGCCTATTTTGGTTTTCCCGACCCAGAGAACAAGCTTTCCCAACAGATCCCAAGCTTATTGGTATTGGGAAAGGGAATAGTGGGAAAAGGGAGGAAGGCCTTATTATGCAGTTTTCAGAGCTGGGCGTTGTCAGCGTGATGGAACTTTGATACTTTGTTGCGCCATAAATTTTGAAGTCTCGTAAGTCGAAGGTCACAAACCTCTTGAAAAAGTCGCACTAAGCAAAATTGCATCACCAAATTCCCATGACCTTTGGCAGGAATAAAGAAGACCTAAGAAATACATGAATTAAAAAAAATAATAAATAAATAAAAAAAAACTAGGAAAAGATGGCCAGGAGGAAATGGAGGAGAATGAGTGACCTTTAGATAAAAATAAAAAAATAAATAAATAAACAAATAAATAAAATAGCAATAATAATAATAATAAAAATAATAATAATAATAATAATAATAATAATAATAATAATAATAAAGAAATGTAAAGAAAAAAAAATAATAAAAATGTTTCTCTGACTTATAAAAACATATTTCTATTATCGCACTAAAGTTTAGAAGAGTAGCACAGAGAGAGAGAGAGAGAGAGAGAGAGAGAGAGAGAGAGAGAGAGAGAGAGAGAGAGAGAGAGAGAGAGAGAGAGAGAGAGAGAGAAGTTGCTATCAGAGGGGAGTGGAGTTTGAAATAGTCGTAGTCACAGTTGCACCAGTTCTAGTGATAGTCACAAAATCAAAGTCGCGTCGGAAAAAAAGAAAAAAAAGAAAAAGAAACTGCCCCCAGATCTGATGGTGAAAAAAAGTCACGTCTGGAAAAAAAAAAAAAAATGCCTCCAGCTTTGGCAGTTTTGTTCTAAAACCCTGTGAAATTACTCACATTTCTCCTCATGATTTTCTGACTTCTCTAGAATGTTTATGTTTCTGCTACTAAATGTATGTCATCCACCGATCACCAAACATGAACACAGTATGAGTACATATTTTCAATACAATGCAACTTAAGAATACCAAAATCTTTATGGAACGCAATGGGAAGCGTTACTGGTGGCTTTAATAATTAATCAGAGTAGTCATTATAATAAGGTTGTGAATGAAAAGAAGAAAAACTTGGACCTCAAGAATCTTGCATTCTGAGTGGTCTGTGGTGCTAATTTAGTTTCCCTAGATTGCAAAATTATCTAATAACGACATGTAGACACCTACTGATATGAATTAATGCAGGTTATAATGCTAAGAATATAGTGGGTGTATAGGGCTGTGAAAAGAGAAGAACTTTGGGAGATGAAATATTTGGCAGGTCGTGTTGTAGTGCACTCCATGTGTTTTATAGGCCTATATATGTTCTAATATAACTAGTTTGAAAAATGGTTCACTAAAAATATGAAGACACGTTCTATTGATATGAATCAATACAAGTTATGATAACATGGTTATAGTCCCTATCTAAGGCTGTGAAAAGAAAGACATGTATCGTAGAAAAAAGAAAGAAAGAAAAAAACGCAGGTTGAGTGTTGTGTACGAACAGGTTCTGCCGGGAACCGATAGCAACTGGTTCCTATTCTTGGAGCCAGTTCCGTATGAATACAGATGGTAGCAGGGTTGGAGTCATTATAATTTCATTCTAAATTAAAATTGCTTACAAAAACATAAAATTCCAATTATAATTACAATTACTTTTGTAATGTTCAATTACAATTACTGTAAAAGGAAATATATTTTAATTACAATTACGAAACCATTTTTTTCCGTAATTGCAACTTGATTACAATTGATTTTATAATATAATTAATTAAAATAACAATTCCTAAAGTATCAAGTTCAATTACAATTACAATTAAAGGGTTTTTATGTAATTAATTGCATTTGAATTAAATAACAATTACAATTATTCCAAGCCTATATGGCAGATAATATTATGCATGAATTATGCCGCAAACGGTATACAGTGCTTACATAGAACATTTGTTATAATTAATATTATTTAGGTATTACTGTAAACCTCGGTATATTCAGATGAAGGCAATTATGACAATAGAAAAATAAAAATGAAAAATAAGATTTTTCTCTGCAAACAAAAACAAAAAAAAAAAAAAAAAAAAAAAAAACTTTTATTTTATCAGCTTATGTAATATTATGCATCTTGGAGGTTTCATAGAATTAATTATGATCACTGACGCTTGAAATAATTCTATACTCTTTCAGAGAAGCCTCACCATGTATCTTTGTTCCGTCCTTGCAGCAGCAGCTTGTAACCGCCAGCGCCTGATGATAAAATGACTGTTTGGACTAGAGATACTACTAACAAAAAATGAAGTCCCATAGCGCATTAAATCTTTAATGAACGCGTTCAGGCACATTCAACTAATGGAGAAATCTTGTTAGGTTTGGTTAATCCCTTGAAAAATGTGTCTCGGGAAGTGTGTGTGTGGAGAGAGAGAGAGAGAGAGAGAGAGAGAGAGAGAGAGAGAGAGAGAGAGAGAGAGAGAGAGAGAGAGAGAGAGAGAGAGTTTCTCCATTAAGTAAACGTGACATCAGATTTATGTTTAGGATTTACAATGCATTGCGGCCGAAATGAAATAAAAACAATAAAACGAAAGCACTAGAGAGAGAGAGAGAGAGAGAGAGAGAGAAAGAGAATGTGCTGGTGGAAGTGAAGGTGAGGATACTCAAAGAGCTTTAAAAGAGGACTGCAGAAATGTATGGACGAAGATGTTAGGTGGAAATAGACAGATGTTCACATAGGGACTGCCCCGAATAGGTCTAATGGCCTCTTGCAGCTTTCCTCGTTTTCCTATGTTCTTATGTACTATCGGCATACTATCTTCCACGGTCTAAGTGAAGCGAGAAAAGAGTGTGCTACAGACATTTTCCGAAGGTACTTCTTTCCTTTACACTTTTAAAATGCAAATTATTATTATTTTCAATATTATTGTTGATAAATGTAATTTACCTAACCCTCTCCTGAGACCAGCAAATTGATATAAATGAAAGACTCGCTGGTGTAGAGGGTTATGTTAATCGATTACAACGAACTCATACACTTAGGCCCCTTTCACACTAGGACACTAGTGTCCGCCACTGGTGCCGGCACACTAGTTGCCTTCCATGCTTTCACACTAGGACACCGGTGTCCGCCACCGATCACGTCCGGACCTTATGAACCCGCCGCTCCTTGTCAGTTGGAAGAATGGCGTCCAACGAAAAACTACTCCTCGTTGCCCTGCTGGCTAAAAAGAAACGGAAGAGGCGCTCTGCAGAAAGGAAAGTGCATATGCATCCTATATTATCCTCAAGGATGTACACAGCAGTGCATCATAGACTTTTCCCTGAATTCTACAAAAACACAATACACAAAACAAGAAACCTCAACACTCATCCATACATGACACAGTACACACTAGAGTCTAGTGTCTAGACACATTAATGCAATACTGATTAATGCAATAACGACAGCTTTGAAACAAAATATACCATTTCCGAAACATAAATGATTAACCAGATACGTTTTTTAACCAAATAGTTAGAAACTGCAGTGGTGGGCAAAAATGGCACTAAACATCAGGTTAAAAAATGGCTGGAAGTACTGGAAAGTGGGGAACCCTTGATGTTTAAGGTTGGTTTTTAGAAAAGCACATTGAAGATATTGATTTTTTTTTTTTTTTTTTTTTTTTTTTTGCGGGTGGGGCACATACAATCTATATTTAATAGTAAACAATATATCCCCATACAAGAATATTAAAATACATGTTTATATTATTGAGAAAAATGTAGGTAATTTCCTCACAAGGGCCATTTTATACACGGGTCAGGCCAAAATGGCCCTTAAATATATGTGTGATAACTCGTTACTCAGATATGAACATAACCATCATAGAAAACTTGAAATAAAGAAAAAAGCAATAAAAAAAAAATCAAAGAATTTCATGATGATCTATTTACCAAAATTCTTTGGCTAAGGCCCCTTGCAATAGAAAGTAAATCATATAAATAAAAGAAATCTGAATAGGCATAATGGCATAATAAGCAAATATGTAGGCTACTTATAGTGTACAAGATTAACATATGCATAATGTTTATATATATATATATATATATATATATATATATATATATATATATATATATATATATATATATATATATATATATATATTCTTTATGCATTCAGATATGAAGCTAGAATAAAATAAAAAAAAATAAAAAAATTAAAAATCAGAATATTAGGCTATATTAAAACGCCATCTATCGACAGTAATCACAAACAAATTCAAAGTAATCGTCATCCACACTTGCGCAGTCGTCCTTACAAGTAATGCACTTCACTTCCCGTCTTACTGTATATTTCTCTACAGAATAAGCAAAATGTGTCATCATCAGAATCAGTAGAGTCCTATTGTGTTTGGGATGCAGATCCCTTCCCCCTCTTCTTTTTCTGCACAAATTTTTGCACCTTCTTTGATGATATGCTACTCTGTTCACTCTTATTGCCGTTGCTCTTTTCTTTCGTTTTGCAGCACTAATCTTTCCATAAAATGACTCGACAAGCAATTTCTTAGGACTAGATGTGATGTGCTCTGAAGTTGACTTTTTTTACTTACGCTTAGAACGGCCACGCACGTGCAGTTTTAATTGACGTTATAACTGAACAGTTTAAAACTGACGTCAGTCAAAAATGAAATGCACACACACACAAACAGTTCAATCCCTCAGTTTTTACCATGGATTCCGAGGAGTACGATCTTGTCGCTCTCGGTGTATTCTTTGTAATGCTACAAAATGGGGAAAAAAACTAAAAAGCGTAAACAGTGGTGCAAAAAGTGGTTACTAAGGCGATATCATTGTTCTGATATTAAATTATTAAAGGAATTAAGTGAAGAACCAATTGATTCTCTCAATTATTTGCACATGACTGAAACAGTGTATCAAAAGTTGCTTTCACTGATTTCTCCTTTCATTAAAAAAGAAAGATACAATAATGAGAAGAGCAATATCGCCACATGAAAGAATAACCGCTACCTTGAGGTTTCTAGCAACATCTCAATCTCTTGGAAAAATCATCCCAGAAATATGTAACATCTTGTACAAAGTTTTTCGGAAGTATATGCGGGTATGTATTTTATAAATGTATTTATTATGAAAAATGAGAAAATAATCATATTTTATTGACAAACTGCATCTATTTCCAGAAATACAGTTTAATGTGACATTTAATATCAGCTAATTAGATTTTTTTTGTTAGCTAACACATTTACACTTTAGGATCAAAGTGAGTAAAATAAGAGGATGATGTGAAATTTAATCTCAGCTATTTTGAATTTCCGTTACCTAACTTCTTTATACATTAGGGTTAAAAGGAGTAAAATAATAGGATGCTGTGTTTTCCAGAGAAAGCAATGAGTTTTCGCTTCTGACATGAGTGTCGGTATTTGAACCTTACTCATATGTTGGAGACGGCGAAGGTGTGGGACATGGGATACTGATAGGACTCTGGCTTGTTGATGAAGCATAATGATACATTGACGATGTGCTTAGATAACCCATTTCAGCCTCAAACAGTATGTCATTGATTTTTTTTTTTTTTTTCTGCAACGAGGGCCACACGTTTGTCCAGAACTTTTAACCTCAGAACAATAGTGCTTTCTATCAAATCACATCGGTCAGGTTGTTCCTTAGGTCTTTTGAAGTCGTCACGCATTGTAGTCAGCACTTCTGATGTCAGGTCATCATTTATCTTATTTCTTTTATTAGAACCAGGCCTTGAGGTTATTGATTGTTTTGGTTGTGTTTGTGGCACTTCTTGAACATCCGCAATTGTTGATGTAGACATTGTAGATAGAGTCTTCAGCATCATAATTAACTTCAACTGGGTGTGGATTGTCACCAAATATCTGAAAAAGACACAAAATATATTAACAATATTAAGAAATTAGGAAAATATAAAATTTTAACTATATTAAAAAATCTAAAATTATACAAATTTTTAAACTCTTTTTATCCATGTTTGTTTCAGTTTCTCAACTCAGAGGAAAAATGGGAAGAGACTGCAACTTTGTTTGAGGAAAGATGGCATTTCCTCCACTACATCGGTGCCATGGATGGCAAACATATTGAAATAATTTCCCCTCATAACTCTGGATGGTATTATTGCAATTACAAAGGCAAACATAGTTCTTCTTGCTATAGTTGATGCCAAATACCATTTCCTACTGGTTCATTTTGGAACTAATGGACGGATTTCTGATGGTGGTGTTCTTCAGAATACATCGTTCTTTGAAAAGCTGGTGAACCAGAATTTACACATTCCTCAGTCTGACGATGTCAGTGACAACTTCAAAAATGTTACATTCGTCTTCCTTGCTGACGATACATTTCCTCTCAGAACTTATATTTTGAAGCCGTTCAGGCAAGGATTATTAGATTCAGCCAAAAAAGAGGTTTTTAACTATCGATTATCTCGAGCAAGGCATATTGTAGAGAACGTTTTTAGGATACTTGCTTCACGCTTCCGTATTTTTCAGTCCCTAATTTAGAACCAGAGAATATTGAGAAAGTAGTAATGGGTACCTGTGCATTGCATAACTTTTTGATTGAACGACAATGTAGTGCATACGCACCTGTGAACCTTATGTATCAAGAAAATGATTATGATGGATCTGTTATTTCTAGTGGCTGCGAAAGTTCACAATCAAATAGGATTCCACTAAATCGTCGTAGTGGGAATATTTCTAATAACGCAAAAGTCAGAGAACAATTTATGGACTATTTCATGAATGCTGACAAAGTGCCATGGCAAAATAAACACATTAAAAAAAAATAAATAAATAATTTTGCTGGCTATAACCACCACAAAAGGCAGGATTTAAATGTTAACTGATTGTCTGTTATTCAACAAAAACTGGAAGTGGGTGAAATGGGGCAATGATTTTTATACAATAATAATAGGCATAATAATAATAATAATAATAATAATAATAATAATAATAATAATAATAATAATAATAATAAAATGAATTTCCTATCTTGTTTCTCTTACCTCTTCGTTTTCATTGTTCAGATTTGAACGTGACGTCCTTGGAGTATCTTGTTCTTGCAGGAATGCAAGCAGGTCGTAATACCAAAGTACCGGCTCGTAGATGCTGCCTGTAGATGCTCCAGACTTCTTTGATGCCTCAACCTTCTTTTTCTCCTTGCGATAAGCACATCTCAAACTATTAATTTTCATTACGATAGACTTCTTGGTGGCACCAGACTAAAGTTCCTCAAACTTCTTTACTAATTTGCTATAGGCAACATCTTTCTTTGTGCGGTCATGATATTCTTCACTTTTAACTTGCCACGGGCAAGGTTCAGATCAATAGAGTTCAATGAATTCAACAATCACTTGGTTTTGTTTACGCGCCATCTCAACAAACTGCACTCACCGCTACCACCTGTAGAAATGAGAAGTTGAGAAATGTACAGTTACGAATCCCCACACACGCTCAGTTCAGTTACCCCTTTCAGTTAAAAATATGGAACTTGTATTTGTCTCAGTTTAACTATATAGTTTTGTTGAACTGACGAAATGAGCAACTGAGATACCCACACACGTGCAGTTTAACTGAGTTATAACTGAACAGTTATAACTGAACAGTTATAACTGCCAGTTAAAACTGCACGTGTGTGTCTGGCTTTATTAGGCCGGTCACACACGTGCAGTTTTAACTGACAGTTATGACTGTTCAGTTATAACTGTCACAGTTCAAACTGACGTCAGTTAAAAATGAAATGCACACACACACACAGTTCAATCCCTCAGTTTTACCATGGATTCCGAGGAGTACGATCTTACCGCTCTTGGTGTATTCTTTGTAATGCTACAAGCAAATAGAAAAAAAGAAAACTAATAGATGCTCCAGACTTCTTTGATGCCTTAACCTTCTTTTTCTCCTTGCGATAAGCGCTTCTCAAACTATTAATTTTCATCAAGACTGACTTCTTAGTGGCACCAGGCTCAAGTTCCTCCAACTTCTTTACTAATTTGCTATAGGCAACATCTTTCTTTGTGCGGTCATGATACTCTTCACTTTTAACTTGCCACAGGCTAGGTTCAGATCGATAGAGTTCAATGAATTCAACAATCACTTGGTTTTGTTTACGTGCCATCTCAAACTGCACTCACCGCTACCACCTGTAGAAATGAGAAGTTGAGAACTGTACAGTTACGAATCCCCGCCCACGCTCAGTTCAGTTACTCCTTTCAGTTATAAATATGGAACATTGCATTTGTCGCAGTTAAACTGTACAGTTCTGTTGAACTGACGAAATGAGCAACTGAGATACTCACACACGTGCAGTTTTAACTGACAGTTATGACTGTTCAGTTATAACTGTCACAGTTCAAACTGACGTCAGTTAAAAATGAAATGCACACACACACACAGTTCAATCCCTCAGTTTTACCATGGATTCCGAGGAGTACGATCTTACCGCTCTTGGTGTATTCTTTGTAATGCTACAAGCAAATAGAAAAAATAAAACTAAGAAGCGTAAGCAGTGGTGCAAAAAGTGGTTACTAAGGCGAAATCAATGTTCTGATACTAAATTGTTAAAGGAATTAAGTGAATTGATTAATTAATTAGTGGCACCAGGCTCAAGTTCCTCCAACTTCTTTACTAATTTGCTATAGGCAGCATCTTTCTTTGTGCGGTCATGATACTCTTCACTTTTAACTTGCCACAGGCAAGGTTCAGATCGATAGAGTTCAATGAATTCAACAATCACTTGGTTTTGTTTACGTGCCATCTCAAACTGCACTCACCGCTACTAGCTGTAGAAATGAGAAGTTGAGAACTGTACAGTTACGAATCCCCACACACGCTCAGTTCAGTTACTCCTTTCAGTTAAAAATATGGAACATTGCATTTGTCGCAGTTTAACTGTACAGTTCTGTTGAACTGACGAAATGAGCAACTGAGATACCCACACACGTGCAGTTTTAACTGACAGTTTTAACTGACAGTTATGACTGTTCAGTTATAACTGTCACAGTTCAAACTGACGTCAGTTAAAAATGAAATGCACACACACACACAGTTCAATCCCTCAGTTTTACCATGGATTCCGAGGAGTACGATCTTACCGCTCTTGGTGTATTCTTTGTAATGCTACAAGCAAATAGAAAAAAGAAAACTAATAGATGCCCCAGACTTCTTTGATGCCTCAACCTTCTTTTTCTCCTTGCGATAAGCGCTTCTCAAACTTTTAATTTTTATCAAGACTGACTTCCTAGTGGCACCAGGCTCAAGTTCCTCCAACTTCTTTACTAATTTGCTATAAGCAACATCTTTCTTTGTGCGGTCATGATACTCTTCACTTCTAACTTGCCACAGGCAAGGTTTAGATCGATAGAGTTCAATGAATTCAACAATCACTTGGTTTTTTTTACGTGCCATGTCAAACTGCACTCACCGCTACCACCTGTAGAAATGAGAAGTTGAGAACTGTACAGTTACGAATCCCCACACACGCTCAGTTCAGTTACTCCTTTCAGTTAAAAATATGGAACATTGCATTTGTCGCAGTTTAACTGTACAGTTCTGTTGAACTGACGAAATGAGCAACTGAGATACCCACACACGTGCAGTTTTAACTGACAGTTTTAACTGAACAGTTATAACTGTCAGTTAAAACTGCACGTGTGTGGCCGGCCTTAGAGTCTGTTTTTATCAGTTCTTGGAGGAGGAATTATATCAACTGGAGAACAAAACCAGAGGTACTAGCTATGGCAGGTTCTGGATCATTCATTTCAGGCCCTGAGGGTGTAGCAAAAGTTTTGGCAATTTGAGATAGGATTGCCTCAGGGTGTTGGGTATTACCAGGCAAGCCAAGTACTTAATCTTAAATCTGAGTAGCCTCAACAGCTGTGATTTCAGGCCCATTTTCCTAATGTCTCATCCATGTCAACTACCGTTGTTTCAGCTTGTTCAGTAACACTGGAAGAAGCAAATTCATGATCTTTAAATGCAGTATGGATAGATGCCGGTTTTTCTGAACCCGTTTGCAGCAGTTTGACCAGTTGCTGATATAAGACACGCAGTTCCAAAAAGTTCGCCAACTGGAAGAGTCACATAACTACCAGGTTGTTGTATCATCCAGCCCTCCTCCTGTGTGTAATAAAAAGAGAATAGCTTCATAAATGGTACATTCAGTGGCTGCAACCTGTGTGTACAGCGTGGAGGAAGACTCAGTATAAACTCCCCATGTTTTCTAGCAGTATTGATGACAGCTAGGTTCTGAGTTTGTCCCGTGTCCATCCAGTATAAGCAGCACTTTATTTTCCTTTGATGCGCCAGAGACCTTTACAAAGTGCTTAAACCAGGTTATGAAAATATCAGTGGAGCTCCATCCATTAAGAATGATGTCATCCTTACCCTAGGCCATAAAAATAGGGATGGTACAAAATATTATCCTGTTGCTGACATACAAATCTCTTTGGTAACGAGAACTCCGCGCTCTGCTGATGTTAGTGAACCAGCTTGCTTCCTTCCTCTAAGAGCTCTTTAATGTGGCCTTGGTTGGATCATAGTAATACCGGGTTCATCAACATAGTAGAGCTTTGCGGGCTGTTTCCATTGTTTCCGTTGACCAAGACTACCTTCTTGTTTTACTGACCTAATTCCGGGGCATTGTTACCTGAAAAGAAGAGAGAATATTCAGTAGCCTACAACTATGTATGTAAGAATACAAAAATAAAGGTTAATAAATGCAGAACTGCTACATGATTTGGTGATAATCACTGAAATTATCACTGGAGAGTATAATTTGTATGATCTTTCAAGTAATATATGTATTAAAATTACTGGGCATGGTGCTCTCTTGTCATACTTTAAAGCCTCGGTTCTTAACCAGGGTTATCCATACCACTTGGGGGTATGGGAACCAAATGCTTGGGGTATGTGACTCGATCTCTGGGTAGTGGTATTTATTTTATTTAATCATATATATATACTTGGGTTGAATGTTAGATTATTAACTAGAACTGTCATTCTTTGTCTTAAAACCAGACTTAAGTGCCACCCTTAACTTTTATAAACTTTTTTTTATTGTATTGAGAGCAGTGTTATTTGTATTGTGTTTAATAATCCCTAAAACGGTACCGTGACTCCATTTTTATTTTGATTTCAATAAACAAATATGATAAAGTTATCAATGCTTAAGCTTTAATTTCATGTTCTATTCCTAGCTATCCATATCTAAAGTACAGTAAATTGAAGCTACTGACACATTTGGAAGACAATGGCAAATAATAGGAATGGTGATAATTGTTTCGACAGTCAAGTGCATATGGGACCATATTGGGCAATGCATTAGGGGTCTGGAATCATCAAAAGGTAAGAACCCTTACGTTAGAGGGTGAAACTAATAGCCTACTCCACAATGACACAAAAATATCTCAGTCCTACAGCCTACTCATGAACTCTGCCATACTAACTTGCAACATGTCATTATTTTTCATAATTGAATTTGTAAGTACACCATCATCAGTATTCACAACAGTGGGTAAAATGGACCACAAGAGGGTAATATGGCATGCTGGGCCATTTTACCTCAGTCAGAAGTGGTCCGTTTTGTCCTCCTGACGTTTACAATGTAAAACAAAATGGAAATGATTCCATTGGGTGCTGCATACGGCTTAGGTCATGTGGCACCACTAAGGTTAACGGGAGAGCGCTACATCTCCCACTGGGCAACTAGGTTTGGCAAGGATTCGAAGATGGGGCGCCAGCACCTGGGGCTTTACATACGAAAATACTTAAATGTTGCACTTAAGTTTGCTGAAGTATACTTAACATGAAGTGGACTTCGAGTTACACTTAAGTATTGTGCTTCGAGCAGTACTTAAGTGTAAGTCATCTGCCGTGTATGAAAAAGCAATCATGGGAAAACTTGAAATCGTAAAAATATTATTATTTCAACAAAAACAAGATAAAAATGAAAGAGAATTATGTTATACATATCCAGAACTTCTATTAATAATTTTATATCGCTAATTTTTCTCATTAAATACGAATTCGAAAAAGTATTAAGTTGCCAGCGTTTCAATTATTTTTGGCGTCACGTTAACGCTGTGTTTGTTTACGTCTTTCACTCCGCAACTTGCCAGCCTTCAGTATGGAGACCCCTAGGAGTACCCCAAGGACACAAAACTGGAGCAAGTACGAAGTCCTACTGTTGCGGCTCGTGAAGGAGAGGAAGGACATAATAAAAGGGAAATTCAGTCCCATTCTTACTATCAAGCACGAGAGAAGCTTGGCGGCAAATCACCGAGGCCCTTAATGCCGCTTTCCCTGCATGTGAACGCCACAGGGACCAAGTAGAGAAAAAGTGGCAAAACCTTCTTTGTAAAGGGAAGAAGGATATATCGGCCAGAAGGCTATACAACCAAACAGGTACGTGTTTATGTACTGTGCACAGATTAACCAAAATCAGAAAGCTTTCATCAGTAAAGTATTAATGATAATGATCTAGTATGGGGGAAGGAGATATTTCTACACTAAATAGTTACATAAAATGGGTGTGGAAATGTTCATTACCTATTCACATATTACTATACTGTTAGGTACTGTGTAGCCTAGCATAAGCTGTGTTATGGTTTTGTTAGCAAAGAAAAATCAAGTTAAAGTTTTTACATAGGAATAATATTGAAACCATTACCCAAAATATTTTCAGTTATTTTATAATTATATCTTATTTTTGTGGAATGATATTGTAATGGTAACCACAATCTCAAGATTAGTTATTTAGCATTTTGTGATTAGGTTGCAGTAATATAGTAATATACTTATAATACTTATTTACTAAATATTAGGCATGATTAGTATATATTTTTATTTTCATTAATTATTTTTTAGAATATGTATTTGTTTTATATATGGTAATGACGTGTATATTTTCTGTAGGTGGTGGACCTCCTGCCCCAGGGAGTGGATGGGTCGATCCTGTCACAGACGGGATCGAAGAAATCTTGGGGAAGGAGAAAATTTTTTTTTTGCAGGCAGGTAATTCTGGTCGAAGAATTGCCTTCATTGCCAGCCAGCACCATGCCAGCCGGTTCCCTGGGAGAACCAATGGCTGTGGGTCCACCAGTTATCCCATCAGTCACATCCCAGGATGCCTTTGCTGGTTTTGCTGGCATATTTAGTGGAGCTGACCATAGCAGTTCTAATTGAAGACATGAAGAGGGCTTCTAGACCACAAGCAGCTGCTGCTATTGCATAAGAGAGTGCATGGAATGATATAGCAGCATACTACAGAAGTATAACTAATAATTAATAAATAATAAATTTAAGGTATTACTCATGAATTTGAATTGCCTGAAACATGTCCATTATTTATAACTCTAAGTATATATTTGATGAAGAACTGCAATAACCTTGTTTAAGTGACACATTTGGAGTATTTATAGAAATGGCAGAAAGAAATAACCTTTAATGTTGTTAATGCAGTCTAGTAGATGAGAAAAGATATATATATATATATATATATATATATATATATATATATATATATATATATATATATATATATATATATATATATATATATATATATTTTTTTTTATTTAAACTTGATATATAAAGAGACAAGGTATGAAAGAGATATGTAAGACACATCAACAATAAAATTACATATAGTCAAATGAAAAGAAAAGTGACTGAAAGATAAGTACAGTAGCGAGAAAAGGGAGTGGTGGTCAGATTACAATGGTGTATGTGGGTAGAGAGGTAAATCACATAACATGATACATAGACTGGCCTGAGTAATAAAAAAACACATACAATACATGATAACTATATTAATACTAAACACTAAAGGTACTAAAACACAAAGATGCGACAGAATTGGTGAAGATTGAACCTTGCCGGACTATTGATACACACTGACTGTGTGATACACCATAACTTGGCTTGAAATAAACAAATAATTCCAGGCAAAGCAGATAAACTTAAGGGGGATTCTTAGACAGAAAAATCTCAGATAAAAATAAAATAACCCAAAAATGACAGAATCTCCCATTAAAACACTATCCAATGGTGACAAAATAGGAATAACCCAACAATTGGCAAAGTAAGTGATAGAATGTGATGTGCACTACTCAAGACGAAGATGAAGTATACCAAACACAAACTGAGTATTTGAGGGAAATTGCAGAGTTTCCAAGAGTGGTTGAGGCTATAGATGGTACTGAATCCATGGTGCATCACCCCTACAGAAAGGTGATAGGGAGACAAGTCGCTCCTTGGCATCCACTCACTGTTCAGGACTGTGGAATTACAAAAAAATGTAGTCAGTACTTGCATTCAATTAATGCAAGGGTGTACAAACACCTAAGCTGTGCATCCATAAGCTACATAATCATGTTACTTAATCTCTGATTAGGGGGTTAGGCTCAAAGTCATGTTTAGACATTGACTATACTATCTTGAGACATACTACCATTCCTTCAGTCAACAGCACAATAATAAAGTGTTGAAAAGTTGACAGAAGGTGTACAATTGTACATGGATAAAAAGAGATGGAAAGCACTTAACAGAAAACACTGATTTGTTGCATGTGCTGTCCATATTTTTGTATGGTATATAGATGTTGCTGCATGGTATTTTAACTTTGTGTTTTAACAATTTCAACTATTTTATTGTAACTATTAAAACTTGACATTGTGGAGACTTGAATGTCTTTTCATCTAGTTCCGAGTGTTTATATCTTTGCATATAGATGTTACTGCAAATTATTTTACTAAGTTTTGTATATGCTATTTACAAGTTATATGTGAAACAAATCACTTACCGGAAGTGAAGGTTGGCAAAATTATCCCTGTATAACAAGCCATTTCGGACTTGAGCAGGCTGAATAGGCTGGATGTGGTTTGGTTCATCTGGCTGATCCTCAAGGCCTATGCCTTGTTCGTCTGGCAGTTCCAAATTCCTCTCCTTGCATAGGTTGTGTAGAGCAGCACAGACCATCACGATTTGACTCTTCTTATCAGGGCTTACACGAATCTCGCCATGTAGAACATGGAACCTTTTCAGTTGTTCAATTCCTCTCTCTACTACACATCTTGTGCGTTTATGTGCTGTGCAATGGTAATATAAATTTATATGATTGTTATCATAAAAAAAGGAAATTCTACAGAAGAGTTTTGCATTATACTATAAGCCGTGCTGCCATTATGGGTTTCGTCTTCTGTGGCTGATAGGACATTATATAAACTGTACAAATAACCAAACTGTACAGGGAGGCCAAAAACAAGCACTCATAATTGCATTAGTGAACAGCTAATGAAAGGAACATAATCTAATTTTATTTTTTTCTCCATAATTGCTGAGCTCTTCTAAAGAATGATAAAAAAAAACTTGCCATGCATACATAAAGTATGAAATAATAAAGTATGAAAATAAAGTAAAGGAGGGAACAGAGGGCTATATAATACACTGTGTATTCTAGTTAAATTTAAGAGTAACTCATGTGTGAGGTCTCAAAATAATGAGTAACTCATGTGTGAGATCTCCAAAATATATTTCCTACTGTTTTTCATGTGACTCATGCTAACATCCATTTGTTGTCTCAGTCTCCCATTAAAGGCATACAACATCATGTTAACAATCTTGAGGGAAAGACTGATTTTTTTTTTTTTTTTTTTTTTTTGTGGTGATAGCATTTGGGGTGATATGAGCAGTAATTACTAAATGTGAAATTAAAAAATATGAACTGCAATGAAAAAACATGAGCTTAAGATAAAACTTGGAATTAACCAGACCTAACCTAATCTGGACCAAGTTAGACTACCGGCACCTAACAAACTAGTCAACAAAAGGTAAAACAGTAGGCTACACTGTACCTGTTGTACACTTCCTGTGCCTCAGTCCTAGGTTGGAGGTAGGGGGTCAGCAGCAAAGGTTGGCATGGGTAGCCACGTCTCCTATTAGGTGGCAGCTACCGGGAACACTTTCATTTTCAAATCCCCGTTGGAGGCCACATTCGTTCCATATTCTAGAGTCGTGAACTGACCCAGGCCACTTCGATACTACATCTAACTTTTTCCTGTTGGTGGTGTAATGGCATCTCGCACAAAGTCAGTCACTAATAATATTCCTGCACGGTCCAATTTGTATCTTTTTACTAATTCTGCATCGTTATATATGTTTAAAATGTCCTTCCGCTCACTGTAGACTCTTCGCCTCTTAATTCTCCCTTGAATCTGTTCTGCCACCTTCTTCTTGTTAGTAAACAGTAAACACAAAAGTTGTCTGGTAATGCTTTTCCATCAGCGCCGCTCTGCTCTACAGCACCTAAGTGTCCTCATGGGGGTATCTTAACTTTTGTCGTCTGCTAAGTGCACTTCGAGAATATTTAGTGTAGATTTGAGTATTTGGTCCCGACTTAAGTGCAACTCTTGAAAATATCGTCTGCTAAGTGCACTTAGGAGAACTAAGTATTTTCGTATGTACGGGCCCTGAGGACCAAGACGAGCCACCTTAACCAATTATGCCACCCAGCCCCTCCATCTCATTGTAAACCACATGGTAGGCAAAAATGTATGGGTGGTAAGAGTGAGCTCACCAATTAGCCTTAAATATAGATGCCAGAAGAAGAATCATGCTGATATACATGGTCTTGCAAGTATTGGTGATCTCATACTTAATAGATCAGAGGATGTGAAAACAAAAATTCGCGATTATCACACATAATCAATCAGTGGCGTCCAAGCCTGTAGTGCAGTGATGTTACAACTGATTGAAGGCACAATCAGAGTTGCCAACTCTCAGTTACTATTTGTCGCTAGACTAGTCGTAAAATGTCGCTAAAAGTCGCTAAAATTATGAGCAAATTCTCCATAACAGTAGCTGAATAAAAAAGTTACATTTGATAGGGGGAAAAAAAAAAAAAAAAAAAAAAAAATCATATATATATATATATATATATATATATATATATATATATATATATATATATATATATATATATATATATATATATATAAAGAGAGAGAGAGAGAGAGAGAGAGAGAGAGAGAGAGAGAGAGATCAAATAATTTCGTAGTACGTACATTATACTTACAATTGTTGAGTAAAGGCCCCTCGTAATGCTGCAGCTTCATCGGGTCTCCTCGGTCCTTAAAACTCGCTCAGATCCCAGTCATCTACAGCAGTGCTTTGAGAAGTACTTGTAGATGCTTCTAGTGAAGTTGTATGCTTCTCGTAAGCTTCAAGTGTACCAATCTTCTTCAGTACATCTGCAGGTAGGGTGTAATTATAACAACATTTTCCCACTTTCTGAAGGCCAAACTTGACAGCCAGGACTGCTGTTAGAGTTTCATTATTCATTCTGTTACGCTGCTTGGTCTTCACGATGTTCATGTTGCTAAACAATCGTTCAACATCGGCATTTGATTGAGGCAAGGAGAGTACTGTGAGAGCAAGTTCAGAGATATCGCTGTAGGGATTATCTCCTGTGGCATCCCTGTAGTCTGCTACCTCTGCCCAAAACTGAAGAATATCATGGGGATTTGTCCATACATTGTGATGTAACTTCTTCCATTGAAAGTCTATGCGTGTTAACACTTCATCATTTTGCTCGAACATCTTAGCCAAGTCCACTATCCCTGGCTTGATTGGTTGCAGGCATTCACTTGCACTCATTGTGGACATCAAGCGTAGAACTTTAACGTTGTCAGGCAGACGATTTTGAAGCTCTTTCACCAAGCCAACTACAAACTCAATGCACCTCTTGCGAATTTCTGGTTCGTTACGAAATTTTCCTTCTGTCATGTTCTTTTCGAATTCGTATCCCAGATAACAGTTGGGATCCAAAAATCTCTCAATGTCCCCGGCCTCAGTGATTCTTCTTCCAGGAATTATTACCTTTGAGGACAGGGAGTCAATAAGCTGAACCAAATCATTCAGTAGTTTTGTGGGATCATTAGCTTCAGCCTCAAATTTCTTGTTAACAAATTGGACTTCTCCAAGAATATGTTTCAGGAATGTGAGGAACACATAATTTTTCTTGTCACACAACATTAAATATAGCTGTTCTGCTGTATAGCATCTCTCCTCCCTTCTGGCACTCTCCAAGTGGGTTTTCAGTTCATCCCACTGGTTCAACATTCTGACAATAGCAGCCTCAATAGACATCCAGCGTGTGTCACTTTGTTGTACTAATTTTAGAGGTTTCACTCCATCGTTCATCACGGCATACAGTTTCTTGTACTTCATCTGCCTCAGAGAAGAATGTGAGAATCAATTGTAGCAATCTCTGATTAAGACTTCTAAGTGCCTGGGTAGATGTTCTTTGGCAGTATGAGAAACTGCCAGCTGCAGTGAATGACATGTACATCTTATGAGCAACAGATTTGGATTCTCAGCTCTTAGTTTTACATAAACCCCATTGTTCACTCCGGTCATCACTGACGCATTGTCTGTTCTGATTGCAATGAGTTTCTGCAATTTCAGTCCATGGTTATCAAGAGATATCTTGATAGCATCACATATTGCATCAGCATTACACTCAATGAGTTCAACCAAATCTAAGAAAGTTGTCACAAATTTTTTCCTTGAGGCAGAAAAGTATCTTATGCCAATACCCAAAAGCTTGGTTACAGAGATGTCATTACTCTCGTCTATAATTAAGCTGAATTTTCTGTTGCCGATGTCATCTATGAGTTCTTGTTTGAAATGCGGGGCTATCACATTGCAAATTAATGCACTGCACTTCGATCTCTTAAGCTTAAGATCCTTACACCCCTTACTACCACCAAAGCATGCTTTACACATGTCAGTCAGATGATCAACCACACGTAATGCACAATGCTCAGCAATGAACATAGCAATCTGCGCCTCTGACTTTCTGGAATCATCATCAACTCTCACAAATGGCAAGGCTCTGTCTCTGACAGCTGAATGGCTCCTCTGCCCGCTTATGTTTAGCTGTGGCCCTGTGTTTTTCCAAGTCACTCAGCTTTGCAGTTAGTATGCAAGTGCATAACTTGCAATATGCCTTGGTATCATCTCCCTGTATTTTACTGAGCAACTTGCTATATTTAGAGTCATTCAGCCATTCCTGCCGAAACCGTTGAGTGTATTTCTTGCTCATTGTTGTAATCGCTCCACACACACTGTTACAATCATGGACGTTGTGAAGAAACTGAGGTTACTAAACCAAGACTGAGACAAGTAGCCGATTCGCTGTGCGTCCTGTCCCGTACGTGTACTCTACGCGTCAATCCAGTTGGGGTGGCATGGGGTGGGAGTGGGGATGGGGTGGACCAAGAACCCTCCCCTTAGTCCCTACCTCGGCAGCACCCTCTCAATCGCTCCCCCACCAAGCTCTCTCCAGTGTCAGTGCAATCAATACGCAAAATTATTTAATTAATGTTGTTCCTCTGGATTGTAAATTTACATAAGTAGTAAAAATAATTATACAAATTCAATTAAAAGTAGATAAAAAAAGTCGCTAAGTAGCTAAATTGAAATTTTGGTAGCTAAATTTCATAAAAAGTAGCTAGATTTAGCGACTTATTCGCTAGATTGGCAACCCTGGGCACAATGGCCAACTTCACACACTGAACACTAGGTGGAACGTGCTATAAATACAGAAAACGGACATGGTCTGTTTTGCCTAACTTCCCTCTACATCATATACAAAGCTTATGAAACAAACCGAAAATATTAAAGGAGTGCTGGAAAAAAAAAAAAAGAAAAAAAAAGTGAAAACAAAATTAAGGAACTGAACCCTAAAATTATATACGCACACACACACACACACACACACACACACACACACACACACACACACACAAATTATCCCAACACCAATCATAGACAACAAAAACATTTAAATACGCAGACGACGTCACACAGGTAGTGACATATGTAGATGAATAAGAAAATGTTAATGTTACCAAAAGAGAACAGAAAGGGAGAAAAACATATCAACAACTACGAGCACAAATGGAAAATAAAAAAAATAGACATAAAAGTCTACTAATGACTATAAGAGTGGAATAGATGGAACCAGTCATCATAGACGAGAACAACATACCATATGTGTAAAAGACGCAAAAATATTAAGGTTCAAATTGAGTACAAACTTATACACAAAACACATAAGACATTATAAGCACAGCACAAATAACACAAACCACTATCAGGGATTCAACTCTCTAAACACCTACATCAAACCACACCTTACGACGCGCGTATTACCAATACTATAGTTGCTATAATCTACCGTAGCACTTTTGTGTAACCCTGAGCTTGTTCCACCCAACCCTGAGCTTGTTCCACCCAAGGAGATGGAGCGGGGTCGTGTAGAAGTATTAGAGAAAGAGAGCGCGGGATATGGCAATGGTGGAGGAATCCCCGGCAAGCTTAAGGTCACACAAGTGCCAATTTAGATTGCCGAAACTGTAACCTACCCATCTTACGTTCTAAAC
>CM035215.1:5592990-5604717 GCA_020233015.1 Callinectes sapidus | reverse complement strand
TATCACTTCACAATCTTCTATCTGACCGCCAGTATGGCTTCCGCCAAGGCCTCTCTACTGGTGATCTTCTGGCTTTCCTTACTGAGTCTTGGTCATCCTCTTTTAGAGATTTTGGTGAAACTTTTGCTGTAGCCCTAGACATATCAAAAGCTTTTGATAGAGTCTGGCACAAAGCTTTAATTTCCAAACTACCCTTCTATGGCTTCTATCCTTCTCTCTGCAACTTCATCTCAAGTTTCCTTTCTGATCGTTCTATTCCTGCTGTGGTAGACGGTCACTGTTCTTCCCCTAAATCTATCAACAGTGGTGTTCTTCAAGGGTCTGTCCTATCACCCACTCTCTTCCTATTATTCATCAATGATCTTCTAAACCAAACTTCTTCCCTATCCACTCCTATGCTGATGATACCACCTTGCACTTTTACACGTCTTTCCATAGACGACCAACCCTTCAGGAAGTACACAGCTCACGCAGGGAATCCTCAGTACGCCTCACTTCTGATCTTTCTAAAATTTCTGATTGGGGCAAAGCAAACAATGTGTTGTTCAATGCCTCAAAAACTCAAATCCTCCACCTCTCAACTCGACACAACCTTCCAAATAACTATCCCCTCTTTTTCAATGACACTCAACTTTCCCCTTCTCCTACACTAAACATTCTTGGTCTATCCTTTACTAGTAATCTAAACTGGAAACTTCACAACTCCTCTCTAGCTAAACCAGCTTCTATGCAGTTAGGTGTTCTGAGCCGTCTCCGCTAGTTTTACTTACCTCCCCAACTGCTAACTCTATACAGGGGACTCATCCGCCCATGTATGTATGTGTTTGGGGAGGCTCCACTCATACAGCTCTTTTGAACAGGGTGGAATCAAAAGCTTTTCGTCTTATCAACTCCTCTCCTCTGACTGACTGTCTTCAACCTCTTTCTCATTGCCGTAATATTGCCTCTCTTGCTCTCTTTTATCGCTATTTTCATGCTAACTGCTCTTCCGATCTCGCTAACTGCGTGCCTCCCCTGCTCCCGCGGCCTCACTGCACAATACTTGCTTCTTCCTCTCACCCCTATTCTGTCCACCTCTCTAATGCAAGAGTTAACCAGTATTCTCAGTCTTTCTTCCCTTTCTCTGGTAAGCTCTGGAACTCTCTTCCTGCCTCTGTATTTCCACCTGCCTATGACTTGAACTGTTTCAAGAGAGAGGTATCAAGACACTTATCCCATTCTTCTTTTAGCTACTGAATATGGACTTTCCAGGGACCGGCACTAGAGTGGGCTGTCTTGTTTGATTTTTGTTGCCCTAGGCCGCCTCCCTTCTACATAAAAAAAATATAAAAAAATAAAAAAATCAAGGGCAGAGATAGTGACATATTGGGCATAAGTGAAACCTGGTCACATCCAAATACTGCTAATGAGCATATTGTAATACCTGAATATAATGTGTATAGATGTGATAAAGGAAAGGGAGGTGGAGTTTGTGTGTATGTCAGAGATGTATATAAGGTTACAACTATTGAATATGACATTGTTAAGCCTGAGGGAATTGAGGGAAGATGTATGGTTGTCGGTCCAGATGTGTAAAGTTCCCACAATTATTATAGGATGCTTGTACCGACATCCTAAATCTCTGTCATGTACATTTGATTATATTACTGACGTCATCAAGTCTGTTAGTTTGAAAAATGTCATTTTATATTTTAGGAGATCTTAATAATGATCTTTTATCTAATAACAGTAAGTTGAAGAACATAATTGCAAATGCGAAATTAAGCCAAATAGTTACAAAAGCCACGAGAATTACCCTTACTTCTGCCACTTTAGTAGATATCATCTTAACAAATAACTCTGAGTCAGTCATCCATAGTGACACTATTCCTTGCCCTGTGGCTGACCATGAACTTATTACAGCTGCAGTGAATTTAAAGAAGCCAAAACGTTTGCCAGCTTTTAAAACTTCCCGTGATTTACGCTCCTACTTCTCCGACACATTCTGTAGTCTTCTATGGCAGGAGAGTAACAAGCTCAATAAAATATTTTATACAGATAATGTAGACTCAGGCTGATATTTTTACAAAATGTTTCACGGCATGCTTAGACAAATGTGCCCCTTTAATAAATAAACAAGTTAGGAGACCTCCCGCTCCTTGGATCAATGAATCAGTAAAAAACCTAATGAGTCCGCGAGACAGCACACAGTTACGTGTTAAAAAGGATAGACATAATGTTCTCCTGCAGGATAAATATAAGGCACTTAAAAAACAAGTAAAAATGCTCCTTCATAAAAGTAAATCAGAACATTTTAACCAAAAACTTGATGATAACAAAGGTAATACTGCCACTTTATGGAACACCCTTAGGCAACTCATACCTGCCAAAACAAATAAATCTTGTCCTTTGCAAACAGGAGACGGAGAGAAACTACAAAATAAAGTAAATGAATTTAATAACTTCTTTGCCAATGTTGGGGAAAAAACTTTCGAGAAGTCACAACATAACATGCCAGATGAAGGTGACATTACACAACCCAACGCTGATCCACCGAACACTGCAACGTGTAACATGTTCCGACCGCACCCCACGGACAGTAACACAATAATATTAATTTTAAAACACCTAAAGAATACTGCCTCATATAATTCCGATGGCATTCCTCTGCATTTTCTAAGAGACTCCTTACCAGTCATCGTTACTTATCTGACATGTATATTGAATACTTCTATTGTGACTGGCTCGTTCCCTTCCCTCTGGAAGCATGCCATAGTGGTCCCCATATTCAAAAGTGGAGACGCTAACGAACCAAAGGACTATCGCCCTATATCCTTGCTACCTACAGTATTATTTCAAAGGTGTTAGAAAAAGTCATTGCACAAAAACTCATGTCACACTTGGAAGAGAATCATATGTTAAGTAAAACTCTGCATGGTTTCAGAGCTTCACTCTCTAGAGACAGTGCCCTTCTAACACTAGAAAATAAAATATATAAAAATATTGACACTAAACAATTATCTCTAATTACGCTATGTGACCTATCAAGGGCTTTTGACAGTATAAGCCATCAGCAATTACGGGAAAAACTTAAGATGCTTAAAATTGATTCTTTCTGGTTCAACAGCTATTGACATCAAAGAACCCAATCTGTTAAAATCGGAAAATATGTATCAAATGAAATGGAAGTCACATATGGAATTCCACAGGGATCGGTACTTGGCCCAATTTTATTTCTCATTTATGTAAACGACCTCTCCCAACACATCTCAGACTGCCTTATCATTCAGTATGCTGATGATACACAATTCGTACATACCGGACGCATACAAAGGGGTGAAGAAACTTTGTCAAGAGCGAAACATTATTTTAATTCGAATGGCCTCTTACTGAATATAAACAAGACTCAATGTATGTTTGTTGGTAGTAGAGGGCTCATATCGCAGATTCTTCCCAACACCATTTTACAAGTTGACGACACCACCATAGTTCCTAGCAGCTCTCTCAAGAATCTAGGTATTTATTTTGACCAATATATGACTTTCGAAACACATGTAAATAAAATAAGCGGTAAAAGTTTTAGTACAATCCTTTACATTAACAGAATAAAAGACAACTTTAGTAAAGATGCAAGGAAAACAATTATTCAGTCATTGGTCCTTAGTTTAATGAATTATGGAATAAAGGTGTGGGGCACGGCTAACAAAACTAATATGCACCAAATACAGAAGCTACAAAATTTTGCCTCGAAAGTCGGTCTTGGCGGTGCTCCCAAACAAGATCATGCAACTCCAATCTTGAGAGAGCTTGGATGGCTAAAGTTAAAACAAAAATATATGTTAGAAATGGGAATGTATGTTGTAACTAAGATGAGTTCTCCCTACGCCATATATCACATACCACAAGTTAGTGAGATTTCTGCTGCCACTACAAGACAACAACATCAATTATATGTTCCAAGGTCACACACATGTGAGGCGTCCAGAGTCAGAGGGGCGAACCAACCAAAACAAAAAGTGGGAGAAAAACGCGGTCAAAGTTTTGCAACTTTAATTCTATCGTATTTTTGTATGTAAACGCCTTATTATTCAATACTACATCTAATATACTAAATTTGTACCCGTTTAATCTTCTGAGACCAGAGAAAATCATCTAAATCAATTTTTAATCTGTAAAAAAACGAGTATAAAATTACCCACATTTTCTATTATAATAAAAATGCAACATAGACATAAAAAAAAAACATATGTAATAAAATGCTTGCAAAAAGATAAAAATAAAGTTATAGAATACCCATTTGCAGATTTTGATTATTATGCCTTTAATTGTTAGTCAAAAAAAAAAAAAAAAAAAAACGAAAAGTTGGGATTTTTTCTTTGTTATCACTGAACTGCGGAGGCATTAATAACATTATTTAATAATCTTAATGCTAAAATTAATTTGATTAGATACTCACCATTGTGTGGAGTGGTCAGAAGGCTTTTGGTGGTGGTAGTTTTGGGTGGGGGTGGTTGGGGAGTAACCCATTCAGCACAGGTTGGAGACAGAAAACAGGCATAGATAGGTGGATGGTAGAGTGAGAGATAGATAGATAGAGAGAGAGAGAGAGAAAGAAGGTAGGGAGAAGAAGATGGTGGGGAAAGGAGGAAAGTGAGAAATAGATAGATAGATAGAGAGAGAAAGAGAGAGAGGTACTGAAGGGGTTACAGGGCAGCTGGGAGCCGTGGCGTGGTTGCTATGGGCCGTGTTATTGGTCGAGCGAGGAGGTAAATACAATGCCGCGCGCTGATTGGCTGGTCGGGCAGGAGGAGGTTCGCCTCTCTGTTTCTACGAAATCGGAGTTGGTCGGCCGGCCAGACGCGAAAAAGTAACCCAAACTAAACCTTCTATTACTCCTCTATAAGATCGCTTTTCGTGTTGTAACTTGTATACACATAGAGAGGAGGGTTAGGCCCTTCGTGATCCGTAGCTAACTCCAAACCGATAAAAGTGGTCGGTTCGCCCCTCTGACTCTGGACGCCTCAAGTACAGGGGCACGATCTACACTAGTGAATGGACCTGCACTTTGGAACAGTATTCCTCAACACTTTAGGAACGCTAAGACATTACGTTCATTCAAGAAACTACTCTTCCGCCATCTCTTTAGCCATCAGTTTACTGACTAGAGTTATATTTCAGCCTGAATGTTTAAGTTATATTTTCAGCCTGAATGTTTATGTTTTTATCCATGACTATTACACTAAGGTTATATTTATATATAAATTTTATTATTTAACTTTATGACATGTAGTTATGAGTTTAGTTTTAATAAGATTTTTACCATAGTTTTACTGACTTTTTATAATTGTTTTACATTTTACTACTTTCACCAATACAACATCTTATTGTCAAGTATTTAAATAATGTATTTGACTTTATCCCTATAGTATATGACAACATATGTACGTTGTTACGTTCCCAGGTTAAACCCCAACAAAGTACCCAACTCATCTGGGGAACCTATCAATAAGTGAGGTGAATGAATAATAAGGCCACGTTACAACAGGTTTAACGCTTTGGGTTAACTCAGGGGTGTAACTAGAAAAGAAAAAAATAATAAAATTAATAAGATTAACATAAGTTCTAGGGGATGGAGACTTAAGGAAAGAGTCTCATAAATTCACAAGATTTATTCACAAATAATTACGATTAGAAGTTAAGTTTAACCAGGATAAAAATAAGTCAGGTCCGTTACAGTTAATGGAATTATAATAACTTCCAGGAAAATCAAAATAGCACAAAGATAAAATATTTCACCTCAAAAATAAGAATAATTCAAGAACCAAGAGACACCAAAATAACCGAGAAAGATCCACATACGCTGGTGATCACATACACACCAGTTCAAAAACGAATAATCCCGGATTACAGTGAAAATAATCACCAAAACACACCATAATAAAGTTCACAAGAAAATAGCACCACAACTTCTTAACACCTGTACCTGAATCACGATAATAAGAAATGAACCCAACACAATGCAATAATGATGCTAAGATAAAAGAAACTGGGCGGGCACCTCCAAAACGGCGTACCTGAGGGGATTAAACGACTCGGGAAAAAAATAAAATAAAACACCCGTCACCACTCTCCCCAAAATACCACAGTAAATCAAGAACAAACCCTTCCACAAAATAACCCGTACAACAATTCAACACATTGGCGATAATTGTGTCTAAAAGACAGAATCCTAGCACCAAGAATAAGAACCGTAGAAAAATACTCAGCCCGGAACAAAGAGAGACAGCACTGCGTCCGGTCCCCTCGCCCCTCGCCCGCTCGGTCAGGTCTGTCCCTGTCGATTTTCGTCCGTCGCGCTTCTCTCTCCCTACCTCGGCGGAGGAACACCATTACGTCACACATCGCCTCTTCCGCCTCAAGGCCTTAATTTCAACTCCCTAACGCGAACGGAAATTACAACATTATTTTAACAATATATTTACACAATTATAATATAGATACATACATTACAAATAAATTCATATATGGCACTAAATAATCCGTTTCCCTCGGGGGAGCGACGCGGCGCGTACCCGGCCTTCATAGAGCAGGCTTGTTTGTCACATAAATTCCCATGACCTGACAAAACGTGGCCCGGCTAGTCACCAACGAATCTTCTAGACGCTACGCAGTTATATGAACATTACAATACATTTACGAATAACGAGATTACATACAATAGATACATACATGTAGTAAATAATAATATAAGGTATAATATATATATATATATATATAAAGAACGGGCTGTCCTAGGAACATTACATATAGTTACATACAACCAAACATTGCTCGCAGGACACCAATAATAATATTTAACATCAATACCTGACGGTCGTAACAACGTTAAAGAATAACCACTGTAAAATGGAATAAAGGTTTGATTCTGATTCTGATTCTAAATGCCATCTTACACGCTATTCTTGGATATAAGGGGGCTTGGTTACTAAGGATGGGGTGGTCTTCGCTCGCTACTCTTTCACAGTATGTTTAAATTCAATAATTCGCTAAAAAAAAGGGGGGTCTAGCTCAAAGTTAATAGTGTCAAAAGACAGGTAATATTTTTGCAATGTATATATCTCTCAGTCTACAGCAAATACTCAGGGCTAATAATAATACCAATGATTAAAGAGAATAGGAACCGCATAAAACAAGGCACTTAAGCGGCACACTGTAGAAATAATAGCAAGATAATAAGAAAAGCTATACTGAGGCAAAGGAAGTTAGTTCATGGGTTGCAGGTTCGAAGGATATACAAAATTTAATATTGTGAAAAACCTTGGTGGTACAGCAATTTCAGTGGTGATTTGAAATCAGTGTGTGATGAATTATAAAATTCCCCTATTAAATAAATAAATAATAATAAAAAGAAATCGTTGCAGGCTTGTATAATTGATGTGTCCCGTTGTGCTCGAGGTCCGCTCCACAACTCATGGTGCTTACACTCCGAGCCCGTCTTCAAATGCTTTCAAAGAAAATCAATCCCTCAGTACACAAACTGGTATATAAATACATTTACATTTTACACAGTAAATTAATATGACCCAAAATACACATAACACTAATCAAAAGCTGTTAAACCATTAAAAATAAAAAATCACACAAATCCGGTGGAAAACATTGAAAGCCGAGGTGAACATATTAGAAAAGGGGAATCTAAACGAGCCCTCTAATAGATAATAATAATAATATCGTGTTACAGTTTCTAGGTCACAACTACTATTGTTACAAAGAAAACAAAACAAAGCATTGCACTTCGTCTATAAAAAAAGGATACCCATATAACAAAAAATAACAAAGCATTTCATACATTCACCTAACTAGACCCAATCAATAAAGCACTATACGCTAACAACAATACATGTACGCGAAGACACGACGTAAACGAACACCAACAGAGAAGGTAACACGCCTAGTAAGGGCTGGGGGTCGGGGGGGGGGGGGGAAACAATACATCAAAGCAATCGAAGAGTCATTTTATACATACTTAGGGAAATGGATGTTAATTACATAATCGTAAATATGTATCAGACATTTGTTACATATTTAACACTTTTCTTATCCCAGTTAACTTTTTAAAAATGATCTTGTAATATGATTCAACAATGATAATAATTCCGCCCTCTTTCACTCCTACTATTTTCCTACATATCTTCACTCAAACTTCATCTTCTGCTCTTTACCTACCGTCTTCTTTCACTAGCACTATCTACTCGTATTACCCAATCAGTTGGGTACCATTATTTCATCCCTACCACCGAAGGAAGATCAAATACTGAGAAGTCATGTGAACCAAAATCCGGATCTATGATATGGCGAGCCCTCTCTTTTTGGAAGACTAGAACGTAAGAACATAGGAAAACGACGGAAGTTGTAACAGGCCACTGGTCCTATTAGTGGGAGTCCCTGTATGGAAACATTATAAATGTTGAACTAGCAATAATATTAAACGACTATATGTATGCATGTATGTATGTTTGCAAAGTATTAAAAAAAACAATATGAGATAGATTGAATTATATAACAAAATAAACACGAGTTATATCATATGAAATTATGCATGTTGTGAAAAAAAAAATCGATTTAAATGGATATATGAAGGATATCATAGAAAAAAAAATATTCACGAAAATATAGAGAATTCGATGAGTGTCTTGAAACTTCCCTCATGAAGGATTTCAAGTTATAAAGCCATAGGAAGGTGGAGCAGGATAGACAAGCAGGGAGGTCCAGAGTTTTCCTGAAAAAAATGTATAAATTACTTATAATACTGGTCTTGCATTAGAGAGGTGGCCAGATCTAGGGATGAGAGAAAGAAGAAAAAAATGTTTTGCGCAGCAAGACCCCAAGATAAGAGAAAGCGTGCAGCTAGCAAGATCAGAAGGGCAGTTGGCATGATGATACAACTTTAAAAGATAGCAAGGAATGCAATATTGAAGTGTTGGGATACAAAGGAATACAAAGGAAAGCCAAGCAACAGCAGACCTTTTGGTCCTTTCAAGGCTGCTTGGTTACTACTGCTAACTATCTACAGGGAAGAGAGACAGGACAGTACAGGAGAAGGCTCCTCCCCACCCACCACTCCCTCCAGCTTTCGCTGGCATGGAAAATAATTTGGAAAAGTACCATGCAGTATGGAAAAACTGGCATGGAATTTTCACAGGAAACGATGAAAGGAAATTTTGCTATTCACCCTACAATGGTGAACTCTACATGTCTATCTGAAAAAGAAAAGAGACACAGAAACCATGACATTAATAGGATATACGTGTTAAGAATATTCGGACAAGAAGAGAGCTTGTTGGGGGTTTGCTTTTAAATATTTATCAATTTTGTTTTTGAATGATGGAATAGAGCTGCTGTTTACAATTTCAGAGGGCAGCTTATTCCAGATGTTAACAACTCGGCGAAAGAAAAAGTACTTAGCCTCGTGAGATTTGAAGCGCTTAGGTTTAATTTTGCAACCATTATTTCTTGTTGTATTTGAGTTATCAATGTTAAAATACTTATTAACGTTTAGATTACTATATCCTTTAAAATTTTTGAAAACTTCGATTAGGTCTCCTCTTATCCTGCGCTTTGTTAAGCTGAATAGATTTAATTCATCCAGTCGTTCCTCATATGTCTTATTTTTCAATCTCGGAATCATTTTAGTGACTCTACGTTGTATGTTTTCCAGTTTTTCAATGTCTTTTCTATAGTATGGCGACCAAAACTGTACACAATATTCGAGTTTAGGACGCACCAATGAGTTGTATAAGGCAAGTATGACCTTTTCAGATTTAAATTCAAAGGTTCTACCAATGAACCCTACTAGTTTATTTGCCATTTTCACTGTTTCTGTGCAGTGTTGGCTCGGCTTAAGATCCTTTGATACCACAACGCCAAGATCTACTTCTTTGTCCGTACTTGCCAGAGGCACATTTTTCATCGAGTATTTAGCTTGGACGTTGTTGTTTCCGATATGAAGGACCTTGCACTTTTCTACATTAAATTTCATCTGCCAGTTTTCCGCCCAGCATGCTAGTTTGTTCAGGTCACTCTGCAATTCTTGCCATTGTGATGCTGACTCTACTTTACTCATTATTTTGGTGTCGTCCGCGAATTTACTTAGAGTACAGTTTATACCTTCATCAATATCATGGATGTATACTATGAAAAGTACTGGACCTAAAACAGAGCCTTGAGGAACACCGCTATTTACTTTATGCCATTCTGACTCTTTTCCGTTGATAACAACACGTTGTTTTCTGTCAGAGAGCCAATCTCCCAGCCATTTCAGGGTATTTCCGGCTATGCCGTGTGCTTTTACTTTACTTATTAGTCTTTTATGTGGGACAGTGTCGAAAGCTTTCTGGAAATCAAGATAAATAATGTCCACAGCTTTTGTCTCGTCATACGAGTTAAATACTTCATAAAAGAAGTCTAGTAAATTTGTTAGGCAGGAGCGCATGTTTCTGAAGCCGTGTTGGGAGTCTTTAATTATTTTGTTCTCTTCTAGGAACGTGACAATCTTATTTCTAATTACTGTTTCCATCAGCTTGCACACTACCGAAGTAAGACTGATTGGCGTGTAATTTGCTGGGAGTGATTTATTTCCTTTTTTGAAAATGGGCGTGACATCTGCTAGCTTCCACTCATTGGGGACTTTAGATAGATGTTAAAGGCGATCAGTTAGAGGAGAACGAAAAGCTTTTGATTCCACCTATCTAAAATAATTGTATAAATGGAAACCCCCTTTTCCCATATATATGTAAAGCATATTTCATAGAAAAAGAGGCAGATAGATAGTTTATTGACCATTAGAATTAATATTACTACATAATGTTTTAGCTCCAACCAATTACATTTCCATTACCTTCTTATTTTACATATATAGAAAGTTACTTACAAACGACAACAAAAAATATACATATTAAGTGAAAAAGAAAATAGAAATACATGGAAAAAAAATCATGAACGGATAACGCCCCTATATATAGTTTGCAGTTTAGAGGTGTGAGAATAAATGGCGGAGATGACTCAGAGATCCTAACTTCATAGAAGCTGGTTTAGCTATCGTTGAGATATTGGGATTTCACTTCATATCATAAGTAAAGGGCAGACCGAGGATGGTCAGCGACTTTGAAGATTAGGGCTAGTAGTTTCATTAACTTAATAGATGGAGGAAGTGTTGCACTTCTTACTATCTTCAACCGTTATTTTAGGCAAACTGTTTTTCTGATCTTAAAAAAATATATGTTTCCATTCCTACGGCGGTCTCCTTGCTCCCTTTTCCCTCCTTCATTCTTGTTCAACTTTCTACTACAATAGTTAACCAGTATTCTTTAATCATCAGGCCCTTTCTCTTCTAAATTCTGAAATATATATTTCCACCTTCCTATGATTTTAAATCATTCAAAAGAAGGTTTCAAGACAAATCCCTTAGTTTTATCAACATTTTCGACTCTGCCGCCTTAGTGGGCCTTTATTTATTGTTGTAGGCCTTTGCCGGCGCCTTCTTTTAAATGATTAAAACAAAAAGATCAATGTCCGTGAAGAATTTTTGAATTGTAAGAAATATAAGTAATTAGCAATTAGCAATCATACTATGATTTCCAGATTGGCTTTGCTAGAGAGAGAGAGACAGAGAGAGAGAGAGAGAGAGAGAGAGAGAGAGAGAGAGAGAGAGAGAGAGAGAGAGAGAGAGAGAGAGAGAGAGAGAGAGAG
>CM035215.1:5571711-5592483 GCA_020233015.1 Callinectes sapidus | reverse complement strand
GTCTTTCCATAGACGACCAACCCTTCAGGAAGTACACAGCTCACGCAGGGAATCCTCAGTACGCCTCACTTCTGATCTTTCTAAAATTTCTGATTGGGGCAAAGCAAACAATGTGTTGTTCAATGCCTCAAAAACTCAAATCCTCCACCTCTCAACTCGACACAACCTTCCAAATAACTATCCCCTCTTTTTCAATGACACTCAACTTTCCCCTTCTCCTACACTAAACATTCTTGGTCTATCCTTTACTAGTAATCTAAACTGGAAACTTCACAACTCCTCTCTAGCTAAACCAGCTTCTATGCAGTTAGGTGTTCTGAGCCGTCTCCGCTAGTTTTACTTACCTCCCCAACTGCTAACTCTATACAGGGGACTCATCCGCCCATGTATGTATGTGTTTGGGGAGGCTCCACTCATACAGCTCTTTTGAACAGGGTGGAATCAAAAGCTTTTCGTCTTATCAACTCCTCTCCTCTGACTGACTGTCTTCAACCTCTTTCTCATTGCCGTAATATTGCCTCTCTTGCTCTCTTTTATCGCTATTTTCATGCTAACTGCTCTTCCGATCTCGCTAACTGCGTGCCTCCCCTGCTCCCGCGGCCTCACTGCACAAGACTTGCTTCTTCCTCTCACCCCTATTCTGTCCACCTCTCTAATGCAAGAGTTAACCAGTATTCTCAGTCTTTCTTCCCTTTCTCTGGTAAGCTCTGGAACTCTCTTCCTGCCTCTGTATTTCCACCTGCCTATGACTTGAACTGTTTCAAGAGAGAGGTATCAAGACACTTATCCCATTCTTCTTTTAGCTACTGAATATGGACTTTCCAGGGACCGGCACTAGAGTGGGCTGTCTTGTTTGATTTTTGTTGCCCTAGGCCGCCTCCCTTCTACATAAAAAAAATATAAAAAAATAAAAAAATCAAGGGCAGAGATAGTGACATATTGGGCATAAGTGAAACCTGGTCACATCCAAATACTGCTAATGAGCATATTGTAATACCTGAATATAATGTGTATAGATGTGATAAAGGAAAGGGAGGTGGAGTTTGTGTGTATGTCAGAGATGTATATAAGGTTACAACTATTGAATATGACATTGTTAAGCCTGAGGGAATTGAGGGAAGATGTATGGTTGTCGGTCCAGATGTGTAAAGTTCCCACAATTATTATAGGATGCTTGTACCGACATCCTAAATCTCTGTCATGTACATTTGATTATATTACTGACGTCATCAAGTCTGTTAGTTTGAAAAATGTCATTTTATATTTTAGGAGATCTTAATAATGATCTTTTATCTAATAACAGTAAGTTGAAGAACATAATTGCAAATGCGAAATTAAGCCAAATAGTTACAAAAGCCACGAGAATTACCCTTACTTCTGCCACTTTAGTAGATATCATCTTAACAAATAACTCTGAGTCAGTCATCCATAGTGACACTATTCCTTGCCCTGTGGCTGACCATGAACTTATTACAGCTGCAGTGAATTTAAAGAAGCCAAAACGTTTGCCAGCTTTTAAAACTTCCCGTGATTTACGCTCCTACTTCTCCGACACATTCTGTAGTCTTCTATGGCAGGAGAGTAACAAGCTCAATAAAATATTTTATACAGATAATGTAGACTCAGGCTGATATTTTTACAAAATGTTTCACGGCATGCTTAGACAAATGTGCCCCTTTAATAAATAAACAAGTTAGGAGACCTCCCGCTCCTTGGATCAATGAATCAGTAAAAAACCTAATGAGTCCGCGAGACAGCACACAGTTACGTGTTAAAAAGGATAGACATAATGTTCTCCTGCAGGATAAATATAAGGCACTTAAAAAACAAGTAAAAATGCTCCTTCATAAAAGTAAATCAGAACATTTTAACCAAAAACTTGATGATAACAAAGGTAATACTGCCACTTTATGGAACACCCTTAGGCAACTCATACCTGCCAAAACAAATAAATCTTGTCCTTTGCAAACAGGAGACGGAGAGAAACTACAAAATAAAGTAAATGAATTTAATAACTTCTTTGCCAATGTTGGGGAAAAAACTTTCGAGAAGTCACAACATAACATGCCAGATGAAGGTGACATTACACAACCCAACGCTGATCCACCGAACACTGCAACGTGTAACATGTTCCGACCGCACCCCACGGACAGTAACACAATAATATTAATTTTAAAACACCTAAAGAATACTGCCTCATATAATTCCGATGGCATTCCTCTGCATTTTCTAAGAGACTCCTTACCAGTCATCGTTACTTATCTGACATGTATATTGAATACTTCTATTGTGACTGGCTCGTTCCCTTCCCTCTGGAAGCATGCCATAGTGGTCCCCATATTCAAAAGTGGAGACGCTAACGAACCAAAGGACTATCGCCCTATATCCTTGCTACCTACAGTATTATTTCAAAGGTGTTAGAAAAAGTCATTGCACAAAAACTCATGTCACACTTGGAAGAGAATCATATGTTAAGTAAAACTCTGCATGGTTTCAGAGCTTCACTCTCTAGAGACAGTGCCCTTCTAACACTAGAAAATAAAATATATAAAAATATTGACACTAAACAATTATCTCTAATTACGCTATGTGACCTATCAAGGGCTTTTGACAGTATAAGCCATCAGCAATTACGGGAAAAACTTAAGATGCTTAAAATTGATTCTTTCTGGTTCAACAGCTATTGACATCAAAGAACCCAATCTGTTAAAATCGGAAAATATGTATCAAATGAAATGGAAGTCACATATGGAATTCCACAGGGATCGGTACTTGGCCCAATTTTATTTCTCATTTATGTAAACGACCTCTCCCAACACATCTCAGACTGCCTTATCATTCAGTATGCTGATGATACACAATTCGTACATACCGGACGCATACAAAGGGGTGAAGAAACTTTGTCAAGAGCGAAACATTATTTTAATTCGAATGGCCTCTTACTGAATATAAACAAGACTCAATGTATGTTTGTTGGTAGTAGAGGGCTCATATCGCAGATTCTTCCCAACACCATTTTACAAGTTGACGACACCACCATAGTTCCTAGCAGCTCTCTCAAGAATCTAGGTATTTATTTTGACCAATATATGACTTTCGAAACACATGTAAATAAAATAAGCGGTAAAAGTTTTAGTACAATCCTTTACATTAACAGAATAAAAGACAACTTTAGTAAAGATGCAAGGAAAACAATTATTCAGTCATTGGTCCTTAGTTTAATGAATTATGGAATAAAGGTGTGGGGCACGGCTAACAAAACTAATATGCACCAAATACAGAAGCTACAAAATTTTGCCTCGAAAGTCGGTCTTGGCGGTGCTCCCAAACAAGATCATGCAACTCCAATCTTGAGAGAGCTTGGATGGCTAAAGTTAAAACAAAAATATATGTTAGAAATGGGAATGTATGTTGTAACTAAGATGAGTTCTCCCTACGCCATATATCACATACCACAAGTTAGTGAGATTTCTGCTGCCACTACAAGACAACAACATCAATTATATGTTCCAAGGTCACACACATGTGAGGCGTCCAGAGTCAGAGGGGCGAACCAACCAAAACAAAAAGTGGGAGAAAAACGCGGTCAAAGTTTTGCAACTTTAATTCTATCGTATTTTTGTATGTAAACGCCTTATTATTCAATACTACATCTAATATACTAAATTTGTACCCGTTTAATCTTCTGAGACCAGAGAAAATCATCTAAATCAATTTTTAATCTGTAAAAAAACGAGTATAAAATTACCCACCTTTTCTATTATAATAAAAATGCAACATAGGCATAAAAAAACATATGTAATAAAATGCTTGCAAAAAGATAAAAATAAAGTTATAGAATACCCATTTGCAGATTTTGATTATTATGCCTTTAATTGTTAGTCAAAAAAAAAAAAAAAAAAAAACGAAAAGTTGGGATTTTTTCTTTGTTATCACTGAACTGCGGAGGCATTAATAACATTATTTAATAATCTTAATGCTAAAATTAATTTGATTAGATACTCACCATTGTGTGGAGTGGTCAGAAGGCTTTTGGTGGTGGTAGTTTTGGGTGGGGGTGGTTGGGGAGTAACCCATTCAGCACAGGTTGGAGACAGAAAACAGGCATAGATAGGTGGTTGATAGTGAGAGATAGATAGATAGATAGAGAGAGAGAGAAAGAGAGAGAAGAAGGTAGGGAGAAGAAGATGGTGGGGAAAGGAGGAAAGTGAGAAATAGATAGATAGATAGAGAGAGAAAGAGAGAGAGGTACTGAAGGGGTTACAGGGCAGCTGGGAGCCGTGGCGTGGTTGCTATGGGCCGTGTTATTGGTCGAGCGAGGAGGTAAATACAATGCCGCGCGCTGATTGGCTGGTCGGGCAGGAGGAGGTTCGCCTCTCTGTTTCTACGAAATCGGAGTTGGTCGGCCGGCCAGACGCGAAAAAGTAACCCAAACTAAACCTTCTATTACTCCTTTATAAGATCGCTTTTCGTGTTGTAACTTGTATACACATAGAGAGGAGGGTTAGGCCCTTCGTGATCCGTAGCTAACTCCAAACCGATAAAAGTGGTCGGTTCGCCCCTCTGACTCTGGACGCCTCAAGTACAGGGGCACGATCTACACTAGTGAATGGGCCTGCACTTTGGAACAGTATTCCTCAACACTTTAGGAACGCTAAGACATTACGTTCATTCAAGAAACTACTCTTCCGCCATCTCTTTAGCCATCAGTTTACTGACTAGAGTTATATTTCAGCCTGAATGTTTAAGTTATATTTTCAGCCTGAATGTTTATGTTTTTATCCATGACTATTACACTAAGGTTATATTTATATATAAATTTTATTATTTAACTTTATGACATGTAGTTATGAGTTTAGTTTTAATAAGATTTTTACCATAGTTTTACTGACTTTTTATAATTGTTTTACATTTTACTACTTTCACCAATACAACATCTTATTGTCAAGTATTTAAATAATGTATTTGACTTTATCCCTATAGTATATGACAACATATGTACGTTGTTACGTTCCCAGGTTAAACCCCAACAAAGTACCCAACTCATCTGGGGAACCTATCAATAAGTGAGGTGAATGAATAATAAGGCCACGTTACAACAGGTTTAACGCTTTGGGTTAACTCAGGGGTGTAACTAGAAAAGAAAAAAATAATAAAATTAATAAGATTAACATAAGTTCTAGGGGATGGAGACTTAAGGAAAGAGTCTCATAAATTCACAAGATTTATTCACAAATAATTACGATTAGAAGTTAAGTTTAACCAGGATAAAAATAAGTCAGGTCCGTTACAGTTAATGGAATTATAATAACTTCCAGGAAAATCAAAATAGCACAAAGATAAAATATTTCACCTCAAAAATAAGAATAATTCAAGAACCAAGAGACACCAAAATAACCGAGAAAGATCCACATACGCTGGTGATCACATACACACCAGTTCAAAAACGAATAATCCCGGATTACAGTGAAAATAATCACCAAAACACACCATAATAAAGTTCACAAGAAAATAGCACCACAACTTCTTAACACCTGTACCTGAATCACGATAATAAGAAATGAACCCAACACAATGCAATAATGATGCTAAGATAAAAGAAACTGGGCGGGCACCTCCAAAACGGCGTACCTGAGGGGATTAAACGACTCGGGAAAAAAATAAAATAAAACACCCGTCACCACTCTCCCCAAAATACCACAGTAAATCAAGAACAAACCCTTCCACAAAATAACCCGTACAACAATTCAACACATTGGCGATAATTGTGTCTAAAAGACAGAATCCTAGCACCAAGAATAAGAACCGTAGAAAAATACTCAGCCCGGAACAAAGAGAGACAGCACTGCGTCCGGTCCCCTCGCCCCTCGCCCGCTCGGTCAGGTCTGTCCCTGTCGATTTTCGTCCGTCGCGCTTCTCTCTCCCTACCTCGGCGGAGGAACACCATTACGTCACACATCGCCTCTTCCGCCTCAAGGCCTTAATTTCAACTCCCTAACGCGAACGGAAATTACAACATTATTTTAACAATATATTTACACAATTATAATATAGATACATACATTACAAATAAATTCATATATGGCACTAAATAATCCGTTTCCCTCGGGGGAGCGACGCGGCGCGTACCCGGCCTTCATAGAGCAGGCTTGTTTGTCACATAAATTCCCATGACCTGACAAAACGTGGCCCGGCTAGTCACCAACGAATCTTCTAGACGCTACGCAGTTATATGAACATTACAATACATTTACGAATAACGAGATTACATACAATAGATACATACATGTAGTAAATAATAATATAAGGTATAATATATATATATATATATATAAAGAACGGGCTGTCCTAGGAACATTACATATAGTTACATACAACCAAACATTGCTCGCAGGACACCAATAATAATATTTAACATCAATACCTGACGGTCGTAACAACGTTAAAGAATAACCACTGTAAAATGGAATAAAGGTTTGATTCTGATTCTGATTCTAAATGCCATCTTACACGCTATTCTTGGATATAAGGGGGCTTGGTTACTAAGGATGGGGTGGTCTTCGCTCGCTACTCTTTCACAGTATGTTTAAATTCAATAATTCGCTAAAAAAAAGGGGGGTCTAGCTCAAAGTTAATAGTGTCAAAAGACAGGTAATATTTTTGCAATGTATATATCTCTCAGTCTACAGCAAATACTCAGGGCTAATAATAATACCAATGATTAAAGAGAATAGGAACCGCATAAAACAAGGCACTTAAGCGGCACACTGTAGAAATAATAGCAAGATAATAAGAAAAGCTATACTGAGGCAAAGGAAGTTAGTTCATGGGTTGCAGGTTCGAAGGATATACAAAATTTAATATTGTGAAAAACCTTGGTGGTACAGCAATTTCAGTGGTGATTTGAAATCAGTGTGTGATGAATTATAAAATTCCCCTATTAAATAAATAAATAATAATAAAAAGAAATCGTTGCAGGCTTGTATAATTGATGTGTCCCGTTGTGCTCGAGGTCCGCTCCACAACTCATGGTGCTTACACTCCGAGCCCGTCTTCAAATGCTTTCAAAGAAAATCAATCCCTCAGTACACAAACTGGTATATAAATACATTTACATTTTACACAGTAAATTAATATGACCCAAAATACACATAACACTAATCAAAAGCTGTTAAACCATTAAAAATAAAAAATCACACAAATCCGGTGGAAAACATTGAAAGCCGAGGTGAACATATTAGAAAAGGGGAATCTAAACGAGCCCTCTAATAGATAATAATAATAATATCGTGTTACAGTTTCTAGGTCACAACTACTATTGTTACAAAGAAAACAAAACAAAGCATTGCACTTCGTCTATAAAAAAAGGATACCCATATAACAAAAAATAACAAAGCATTTCATACATTCACCTAACTAGACCCAATCAATAAAGCACTATACGCTAACAACAATACATGTACGCGAAGACACGACGTAAACGAACACCAACAGAGAAGGTAACACGCCTAGTAAGGGCTGGGGGTCGGGGGGGGGGGGGGAAACAATACATCAAAGCAATCGAAGAGTCATTTTATACATACTTAGGGAAATGGATGTTAATTACATAATCGTAAATATGTATCAGACATTTGTTACATATTTAACACTTTTCTTATCCCAGTTAACTTTTTAAAAATGATCTTGTAATATGATTCAACAATGATAATAATTCCGCCCTCTTTCACTCCTACTATTTTCCTACATATCTTCACTCAAACTTCATCTTCTGCTCTTTACCTACCGTCTTCTTTCACTAGCACTATCTACTCGTATTACCCAATCAGTTGGGTACCATTATTTCATCCCTACCACCGAAGGAAGATCAAATACTGAGAAGTCATGTGAACCAAAATCCGGATCTATGATATGGCGAGCCCTCTCTTTTTGGAAGACTAGAACGTAAGAACATAGGAAAACGACGGAAGTTGTAACAGGCCACTGGTCCTATTAGTGGGAGTCCCTGTATGGAAACATTATAAATGTTGAACTAGCAATAATATTAAACGACTATATGTATGCATGTATGTATGTTTGCAAAGTATTAAAAAAAACAATATGAGATAGATTGAATTATATAACAAAATAAACACGAGTTATATCATATGAAATTATGCATGTTGTGAAAAAAAAAATCGATTTAAATGGATATATGAAGGATATCATAGAAAAAAAAATATTCACGAAAATATAGAGAATTCGATGAGTGTCTTGAAACTTCCCTCATGAAGGATTTCAAGTTATAAAGCCATAGGAAGGTGGAGCAGGATAGACAAGCAGGGAGGTCCAGAGTTTTCCTGAAAAAAATGTATAAATTACTTATAATACTGGTCTTGCATTAGAGAGGTGGCCAGATCTAGGGATGAGAGAAAGAAGAAAAAAATGTTTTGCGCAGCAAGACCCCAAGATAAGAGAAAGCGTGCAGCTAGCAAGATCAGAAGGGCAGTTGGCATGATGATACAACTTTAAAAGATAGCAAGGAATGCAATATTGAAGTGTTGGGATACAAAGGAATACAAAGGAAAGCCAAGCAACAGCAGACCTTTTGGTCCTTTCAAGGCTGCTTGGTTACTACTGCTAACTATCTACAGGGAAGAGAGACAGGACAGTACAGGAGAAGGCTCCTCCCCACCCACCACTCCCTCAGCTTTCGCTGGCATGGAAAATAGTTTTGGAAAAGTACCATGCAGTATGGAAAAACTGGCATGGAATTTTCACAGGAAAGGATGAAAGGAAATTTTGCTATTCACCCTACAATGGTGAACTCTACATGTCTATCTGAAAAATAAAAGAGACACAAAAACCATGACATTAATAGGAGAACGTGTTAAGATTATTCAGACAAGAAGAGAGCTTGTTGGGGGTTTGCTTTTAAATATTTATCAATTTTGTTTTTGAATGATGGAATAGAGCTGCTGTTTACAATTTCCGAGGGCAGCTTATTCCAGATGTTAACAACTCGGCTAAAGAAAAAGTACTTAGCCTCGTGAGATTTGAAGCGCTTAGGTTTAATTTTGCAACCATTATTTCTTGTTGTATTTGAGTTATCAATGTTAAAATACTTATTAACGTTTAGATTACTATATCCTTTAAAATTTTGAAAACTTCGATTAGGTCTCCTCTTATCCTGCGCTTTGTTAAGCTGAATAGATTTAATTCATCCAGTCGTTCCTCATATGTCTTATTTTTCAATCTCGGAATCATTTTAGTGACTCTACGTTGTATTTTTTCCAGTTTTTCAATGTCTTTTCTATAGTATGGCGACCAAAACTGTACACAATATTCGAGTTTAGGACGCACCAATGAGTTGTATAAGGCAAGTATGACCTTTTCAGATTTAAATTCAAAGGTTCTACCAATGAACCCTACTAATTTATTTGCCATTTTCACTGTTTCTGTGCAGTGTTGGCTCGGCTTAAGATCCTTTGATACCACAACGCCAAGATCTACTTCTTTTTCCGTACTTGCCAGAGGCACATTTTTCATCGAGTATTTAGCTTGGACGTTGTTGTTTCCGATATGAAGGACCTTGCACTTTTCTACATTAAATTTCATCTGCCATTTTTCCGCCCAGCATGCTAGTTTGTTCAGGTCACTCTGCAATTCTTGCCATTGTGATGCTGACTCTACTTTACTCATTATTTTGGTGTCGTCCGCGAATTTACTTAGAGTACAGTTTATACCTTCATCAATATCATTGATGTATACTATGAAAAGTACTGGACCTAAAACAGAGCCTTGAGGAACACCGCTATTTACTTTATGCCACTCTGACTCTTTTCCGTTGATAACAACACGTTGTTTTCTGTCAGAGAGCCAATCTCCCAGCCATTTCAGGGTATTTCCGGCTATGCCGTGTGCTTTTACTTTACTTATTAGTCTTTTATGTGGGACAGTGTCGAAAGCTTTTTGGAAATCAAGATAAATAATGTCCACAGCTTTTGTCTCGTCATACGAGTTAAATACTTCATAAAAGAAGTCTAGTAAATTTGTTAGGCAGGAGCGCCTGTTTCTGAATCCGTGTTGGGAGTCTTTAATTATTTTGTTCTCTTCTAGGAACGTGACAATCTTATTTCTAATTACTGTTTCCATCAGCTTGCACACTACCGAAGTAAGACTGATTGGCGTGTAATTTGCTGGGAGTGATTTATTTCCTTTTTTGAAAATGGGCGTGACATCTGCTAGCTTCCACTCATTGGGGACTTTAGATAGATGTTAAAGGCGATCAGTTAGAGGAGAACGAAAAGCTTTTGATTCCACCTATCTAAAATAATTGTATAAATGGAAACCCCCTTTTCCCATATATATGTAAAGCATATTTCATAGAAAAAGAGGCAGATAGATAGTTTATTGACCATTAGAATTAATATTACTACATAATGTTTTAGCTCCAACCAATTACATTTCCATTACCTTCTTATTTTACATATATAGAAAGTTACTTACAAACGACAACAAAAAATATACATATTAAGTGAAAAAGAAAATAGAAATACATGGAAAAAAAATCATGAACGGATAACGCCCCTATATATAGTTTGCAGTTTAGAGGTGTGAGAATAAATGGCGGAGATGACTCAGAGATCCTAACTTCATAGAAGCTGGTTTAGCTATCGTTGAGATATTGGGATTTCACTTCATATCATAAGTAAAGGGCAGACCGAGGATGGTCAGCGACTTTGAAGATTAGGGCTAGTAGTTTCATTAACTTAATAGATGGAGGAAGTGTTGCACTTCTTACTATCTTCAACCGTTATTTTAGGCAAACTGTTTTTCTGATCTTAAAAAAATATATGTTTCCATTCCTACGGCGGTCTCCTTGCTCCCTTTTCCCTCCTTCATTCTTGTTCAACTTTCTACTACAATAGTTAACCAGTATTCTTTAATCATCAGGCCCTTTCTCTTCTAAATTCTGAAATATATATTTCCACCTTCCTATGATTTTAAATCATTCAAAAGAAGGTTTCAAGACAAATCCCTTAGTTTTATCAACATTTTCGACTCTGCCGCCTTAGTGGGCCTTTATTTATTGTTGTAGGCCTTTGCCGGCGCCTTCTTTTAAATGATTAAAACAAAAAGATCAATGTCCGTGAAGAATTTTTGAATTGTAAGAAATATAAGTAATTAGCAATTAGCAATCATACTATGATTTCCAGATTGGCTTTGCTAGAGAGAGAGAGACAGAGAGAGAGAGAGAGAGAGAGAGAGAGAGAGAGAGAGAGAGAGAGAGAGAGAGAGAGAGAGAGAGAGAGAGAGAGGGGGTTGTACAGGGTGTTCGGGTGGTTTCTGATTAGGCAATATGCTAATGAGCATATTGCAAGAAATTTTACATGTTGCAAATAAAGATTTCCAGCTTCAATATGTAAACGTGTCGAAAACCCTGTACGTGGTATTACGTAGCCAGGAAGCGGCAATAGTCGCTAATGCAGCAATGCATGCGTTCTCGGCACTTCACCACCAGCAGCAGGAGGGAGCGGAAGCAGCCACAAGAAGGGAACATGCACGCGAAGGAGGCTCACGTGAAGCGCCCCATGAACGCGTTCATGGTATGGTCACGTGTGCGGCGACGCGAGATGTCCATGGAGCGACCAGAAGTCCCCAGCACTGAAGTTTCCAGAATACTTGGTAAGATGCCTGCGTTTCGATAGTCGCTATTTCAGTTCCTTTACAGCACACATCACAGTGTTTACAAAAGGACACATTGCCATTGCTACGACAATCATTTATATGTTTACTGTATACATTTAGAACAATTCTAATCCACCTTGGCCAATGAAGTAAGAAGTCAAACGATGAAGTGTGTCTCTGAGTACCTGTACTCATGTTGTAGTGCTACTACTACTATTACTACTGCTGCTGCTGCTGCTGATGATGATGATGATGATGATGATGATGATGGTGATGATACTACTGCTGCTGCTGCTGTTGCTGCTGCTGCTGCTGCTGCTACTGCTGCTGCTGCTGCTACTGCTGCTGCTACTACTTCTACTTTTACTACTACTACTACTACTACTACTACTACTACTACTACTACTACTATTTACTACTACTACCACCACCGCTACTGCTACTACTACTACTACTACTACTACTACTACTACTGCTGCTGCTGCTGCTGCTGCTGCTGCTGCTGCTGCTGCTGCTGCTGCTGCTGCTGCTGCTGCTGCTGCTGCTGCTGCTGCTACTACTACTACTACTACCACTACTACTACTACTACTACTACTATTACTACTACTACTACTACGACCACCACCACCACCACCACTACTACTACTCCTGCTACTACTACCAATACTACTACTGCTGTTGCTGTTGCTGCTGCTGCTGCTGCTGCTGCTGCTGCTGCTGCTGCTGCTGCTGCTGCTGCTGCTGCTACCATCATACTCTGTTCACTATCGCTGGAGGCACAAGCTCTTCCCTCACGGCGGACGTTCCTGGGAACTGAAATCTATCCCTATGAAAAGTTTTCAGATCTAGAGGGCGTCACCAGGTGGCACCACAAGACGTGTCCCCTTTGCAATATGATATACTTACTGTCTTTCTATAAACATAAAAATGCAATACGTTAATATAATATACTTTCTAGGTTATTCCCTATAAGTGATAACATTTAAAATCGAATTATGTTCATGAACAAATGCATATAAGTTGATTATCTAGTAAATTGGCATTCAGCTTTATTTTGTCACTTCCAAATTTCCAAACGTACAAACTTGATGAGAAGTGTATTCATCCAAACAGTAAACATGTATACAACATGTTTGTGCTAATCTGTCTTTGTGACGTAGATCAACTTACTTGTGTACAGAAAAAAAAAAAAATTAAAAAAAGATTATGATTAAAAATAGGCAATTCGTGTGTCTTGTTGAGAGTATTGCTGTTAACACAAAAAATGCTTGTCTTAGTCCAACTTAACAAACACATTATTGAACGACCAATTAATTCCTACTGTAATGTCCATGCCATTACGGCAAGAGGAGGTGGAAAGCTCCACGTATTCTCTCCCGTCACTCCAAGGCAGTTCTGAAATGTGTTTGCTTCTGGTGTTCGAATTCTTTTCCGTGTCTTAAAGGCTCTTGAAAGGGTTAGTAAAATCTCCATGAAAATAACTAGATCCATATATCACGATGTTACTGAGTATGTTGTGTTGTCCTGGTTATTGATGTTAGGTTTATATTTTCTTTATATTTATAAACATTCGCTTGACCTCAATAAACGGGAATCATCTATTCAACTAACTGTAATTCTATAATTTTGTTCAACCAACATCATGCATTTTGTGTTTTTGTTTTATACTTTTGTTTTGTTTGCCCTTCAATCAAGTGTTTTATATATTTTATTAGCTAATATTTCTTTTTTCTTAACTATTAGGAAATTAAAAGAAATTTACTTTGTTGTATATGTATAAGCTTTGTAGGTTTACATAAACTGCCGAGGCTAGGCGGCTTCATTGTTTATCTAGTGCTTAGGACTTCTCTTTTCTCTTGTTGTTCAAATGGTGAGGACGTCCCACACATATGTATTGTGTGTCCCACAGCTTGTCTGAAGATGGGATCCCTGACATCACGAAACGTAAAAAGTAACTGCAACTAAAATCTAACGGAAACACAAGAACTGTGAATTTCTCTCTCTCTCTCTCTCTCTCTCTCTCTCTCTCTCTCTCTCTCTCTCTCTCTCTCTCTCTCTCTCTCTCTCTCTCTCTCTCTCTCATCCTTATCTATCTATAAACTTGTCCAATCTTCTTTAAGCTTTCCACTGATTCGGCACCAATATGATAAGTCCGTTTGATTCATCAACCACTGTACTATAGAACCAATTCCTTCCAATTTCCTTTCTAAATCTAAACTTCTCAAGCTCGAATCCGATATTTGTGCTTCTATCCAGGCTCATAATCCCCCAAACCTTTGCTAATGTCCAATATGTTATAACCTCCATTTTACTTAAATGCTATTCTATCAGGTCCTCAGACTCAGATTCAGACTGCATTTAGATGATGCTGTACAGTTCTGGTCTTCACATTTTAGGAAGGATATAGGACTACTAGAATTAAAGCAAAAGAGAATGTTAAAAGGATCCAGGGGATGAGGAATGTTGCGTGCGAAGTGAAATTGAAAGCACTAAATTTGCATTCCTTATAGAGACATAGGTTAATATTACTTCGGGACTTTTTTAACATTATTAAAAGTGCACTATTACATAATCTAGATAAAAAAAAGTGGCTTTAGGGAAATGTCATTGGTCAGAAACAGGTTGGTATTTCCGGGGCCAATTTATTTAGATGAAAGTAAACCTGACGATAATGGATTACCAGGCAAGTGACGGTAAAAAGGATAAACTTGTGTATTAAAGGTAGGCTAACTGCGACCGTAATCAGTGTTGTAGAATGTTTTATAAGAACCACAGGGTGAATGAATTTAGAAGAAAATGCACGGGACTTGATGATATCTTCAGATATAATAGTGTTTCGGCGAGGTTTAATAATCAATTACCACAGAACGATTGATTAGTTCTTACTCTACTGTTATAGCTAATATCACTTGGATAAGTTTCTGTGGTTTTCTGGTGAGCATCAAAAGTGAACATATGAAAACATACATGTATTCAAATATATAATGTACAGAGATCTTGCAGAAAAGGTGTGGCGCATACGAACAGTCTGTCTCCTCTGCGTGCTAATAGCATACACCCTGGCATGAGACTACTTAAACCGGTTTCCAGGGACGTTTAGGTGTATCGAAAAGTGCTGATATTAGAAAAATGGACGGGTTTGCCGCAACCATTCGATATGAATATATTTATGATTATATTACTCGAATTACATGAATGGGGAAAAGATGGAGAAACTAGAGGAGAAATAGATCCTATAAAGACAGGTAAAGGGAAACTGGTTAGTTCTGGGGAGAATGAATGATGAATTCTTAACTGTCTTCACTTAGGAAAACATAATGAACAGATTTTTAGACCAGAAGAAAGTGAGCAATTGACGGTTATTTAAGTAGCCAAAAAGAAAAATGGTAAAACACGAGATATTGACAGAAAAGAAAGAAAAAAAATTCAAACCACCAGCACCTGATGGAATATATCTAAGAATACTTAAGGAAGGAATGCATAGGGGTCATTAATGAGCCGTTAACATGGCTATTTAAAATGTTGCTAGATATTTGTGAGGTAATAGTGCTTTGGAGGCAACCTGATGTTGTATCAATTTAAGAAAGGAGATAAAATGGTAACGTTAACTTATAGACCAGTCTAATTAACCTCAATTGTAAATTTATTTATGAAGTTAATAAAAGCGGAGAACACCAGGGAGCATCTAGACAAGCACAATTTGATAAATCACTCTCAGCCTGGCTTTATGGAGGAAAAATCTTGCCTTACAAATTTGTTTTCATCATAAAGTTTACGGGACACCAGATAATGATGAAAATTATGACATCCTTTACCTAGATTTCAGTAAAACATTTGACTACGTACCCCACCTGAGGGTTTTCATAAAGTTATGGCGAGTGGGATAGTTGGAAAAATGTTTGACAGGATAAGGTCATGGTTAAGCAATAGACGAAAGAGAATAATAATGGACAGCTCTAAATCAGAGTGGGGATCAAGGAATTAATGGGATGCCACAGGGACTATGTAGTTTTCGGGCCATTGTTATCATATATATATATATATATATATATATATATATATATATATATATACACACACATAGTGGAACTAGTAGCGATATTAGTAAATTTCCGGATGATAGGAAGATAGACTAATTAGGTTAGCCTCTGATGCTATAGTCTTGAAGGCAGACTTGGATACGATGAACGAATGGACAAACAGACGGCATACTATTAATAAATGCAAAGTACTCAGTGCAGGTGGAGGAAATCCACATAATGAGTACACAATACACAACGAGGCCCTCACATGTTCAGAATATGAAAAAAAATAGGACTTATATATAGTTAGCTTGGATCTTGTTTCCGTAATCAGCGTACTGCTTATAGTATTAATTGTGAGCACAAACGACTAGCAGTCGTACATGAGGTATTCACCCGGTCAGTAGCTGCCAAGTAAGCCGATAAGTTTTCAATTCTGCTGTGATTATCAGTGGCAAGAAACTAACTCCTTGTTTGCTGGTTTGCTGGTGTGTGTGTGTGTGTGTGTGTTCAAGTTATATAAAAAAAAAAATCAGGGAAGAGGTGGTCTTACCGCCCTGAAATGAATTAAGGAAACAACTTCTCCGAGCGGCGAATTCTTTTTAGATTCTTGGGAAGTACTCGTTCTGCTTCTGGCTACTGTAATGTCCGTAAATCTGGAATCCCAAAAATTGGAAAGTTCGAAACTTTTTTTCTGGTTTTCTAACTAATATTAAAAGTACTATTTTTTCAATAAAATGAAATATTTAAAAAATAAGTTTATGACAACACCATGATAGCACAGCACGGCTGTTTGTTCAGTGTCGCCAGTTGTACACAATCTATTCGTTCGCTTTCTCATACTTCCATACTGCATTCCTGTGTATTTTGTACACCCATATATTTTTCATTTACGTATCACCATGATTATATTGATATATGAGTATTTATATTCTCTTCACATATCCGCCTCTTACCCTCTTTCTCTTTCTACATTCATACACAGATTATACGCTGATACAGTTACTCTAAATTCCTGACCCACCTTCAGTGAGGAAAAAAGAATAAAACTCTTTTATCCCTCCCCATTTGAGCCTTCCCTACCAGAACATCGATAAAAAAAAATTTCCTTAGGTTTCCTCACTAATGTCCATTCGTACGCCCATACGAGGCCAACAGGTTGGTTATTCATTTGTACATCTGCCACTCAGGGCGGTCACGCCTCGCGAGTCTCCATGCAGGCTCCCTTCCCATATCGGGTGACTCCCAGCAGGAGGCATCGACTTGCCGCAGCCAAGAGTTCTGTGGGCGTCCCCTTGGCCTCCTCCAAGTGGGATTGTCCCTTACGGAAACAACCCGATAAGCAGGATTGGCTTCCGGGTATCGCTCTACATGCCCATATAGCCGCAGTTGGTGCTGACGGACTATGCTAGTAATAGGCCTCGAATCGGTCTCACGGAACAATCGCTGATTTGACACAAATCCTGCGAAGGCATCTAGTACCAAAGACATCAATTCGCCTCTTCAGGTCAGTGTTCAGTGTCCATGTCTCAGACAGGGATCACCAGCGAATTGAAGATTCGAATCTTTGTCCGTCTGCACAGGTATCGAAAACGCCAAATACTCGTGTTAAGCGAGTCCATAACGCAGTGGGCCAGGCCAATCCGCCGTGTGACTTCTTGGCTCTACCCACCATCGTTATGCACTACACTACCAAGGTATGTGAAGCTTTTCAAGATCTCAATGTCCTCGCCACACGCATGGATAGACTGTACTGTTTCATCCAGTACGCCTCCAAACACCTGGACCTTGGTCTTGGCCCAAGAAACCTTGAGTCCCAAGTTACCTCCTCGTGCAGTGCCTCTAGCCATTTCTTGCCCAAATTATCATTAACACCTATGAAAAAATATTATATTAGGTAAATGAAATGAATATGTGTAGAAGAGATCATTTATTGCAAAAAAAACGTAAATTTTAAATGACATGGGCATTTAAGCAAAAGGTGACTAATTGGTCCCATTGGACACTTGAGCCCTATGCATACAAAACTTAAAATTAATTATTTACTGAGTTATGATCAATGTGTTGCAAAATTGATATGTAAATGAGTCAAGCTACAGCTTCAAAAGATATAGAACATGATTTAAGGTTACAAGACAACATAAAGTACATGATAATTCCTAATTGAAACACATTTTAGTTCTTTTTTTCACATATTGTATCCTATTCTTATTGGTGGAAGTCCAGGAAACAGTTTTTCTTTTGATCACAGCATAAATTAACATTACATTTCAGGCAGTACATACGAACTTTGCTTTTGCATCCTGGGAGCTTGCATGTTGCACGGTTTGCTAAGAAAGCAGGGAAGTGTCCTATTCCATCCTTGCGGACATCATCTTCTGGGATTGGTTTAGTAGCTCTGCCACATTTCTTCTTTTTCTCGAAGTTCATCTTTACAACATCCGTTGATGGTCTCCCTTTTTTCTTTCTCAAATCCTTTCCGCTGTTTGTGAGCGAGAAAGCTAGTTTCAGCTTGAAATCACAGAGGGCATGTTTTTTTATTTTTTCGGGAATTCCCAGGGAGACAGCTGAACGTCTGTAAAATAGCCAGCTGTTGACTACTGCCATGTCAAAGAGATGAAAAACAAGCCTCAAATAATATTTTCTAGAACGAAAAGACATTCTATAGTAGGACAGTAGTTGGTCTTGCAGATCAACTCCTCCCGTGTGCTCATTATACACTTTGACAATATTAGGCCTAGGAACTACATCTTCTTCTTTTCTCTTCCTGTCATATCTCACACAAGTCTGTTGTGGTTGAGAAGTAGAAAATGTTGAAGTTAAGCACACTGCTTTGTTGTCATACCATTTGACTGCATACATAGTAACACCCTCGTCACTCGTTGTCATCCATTCATCATAACTTCCCCTACCCTTGGAGGCTAGTTGTTTATCTGATTGGAATGTCAAACCTGGAAGTCTTCTGCTTTGAACTGTGCCACAGCACCAAATTCCTTTAGTTGCTAAATATTTTACTAGAGGAAGAGAGTTGAACCAATTGTCAAAATACAAGTTATGGTTTTTGTGATGAGGTATCACTTCTGCTAAGTGTAAAACTGAATTAGCACTTGGTCCAAGATCAGGCACATCACTTGTACTTACAGGGCAAATTTTACCTGTATAAGGCATGAAATCATAAATATAACCTTTGTCATCTGCTAGGACAAATATTTTGTATCCCCATTTTGAGGGTTTCTTTGGATTATACTGCTTCAAGCAAGATGTTCCTTTGAATGGAACAATTTGCTCATCAACACTAAGATGTTCAGTCATGGCAACTTTTCTAAACACTTGCCTTAGGTGGTCTATCAGCAGTCTCACTTTGCACAACTTATCGGTTGTATCAATAGTACTATTATCCACAAAATGCAAATGAGATTCGATTTCCTCCCACCTGTTCCTACTCATGACACATGATACAGCATCATTCATTGTGTAAGTAGACCAGTGTAAACGTGTATTAGGAATTTTGCTAACTGACATAAAGAAAGCACATCCTAGCCATTGTTCAAATTCACCACATGTGAGACCTAGAGGCTTGTTAGGATTTTGCTGTAGAGCGTACAAGTTGCTCTGCTCAACGATCTCACTGAGAAATTCATCAGACATGAAGCACTTGAAGTATCGTAAAGGTGTCAGCAATACCTCGTCCTCTGTTTGCTCTGGACTATCAAACACAGGAATTGAAGGTGGATCTTTTTTTTCAGTGATTTGTTTCCAAATGCGTTTGCGTTTCCTTCTTTTACTTTGAGCTGGAAACTGGGAAGCTTCAATAACTTCTGCATCATCCACAACTAAAACAACTGTTTCTTCATCATCATCTTCCTCAGTAGTGCTGCTGATATCTGTAAAGGATATTTGTCATCATATTAGCAAAGGCTACTATCTTTCAATAGGCTTTCTTGCTGTTTTAGTTACCGTTTGTTTATATTAGAGTTATTTGCTGTTCAAACATATACATGCTGATACATACATCTTAGTCTATATCTTATATATCTATTTCTCAGTAATTTAGCCTAATATGATCACTATACAAATCATAATTGACTATAAGTTATACGTCCAATACCTGATATTCCAGGCTCATTGATGTCATTCATTTCGTTGTCCTCATATTCACTTATGTTTTCAGCATCACTAGAGTTGAGGGTGTCTTCAATCTCTGTAGTGGACAAAGCTTTCCCCTTCCTGTACATTTGCTTTGGAACTTTCCCTGCCCCAGAAGTTCCTGAAAGAAAATAATCATATAATTCATACAAGGCCGAGTGTAGCTTACTTACAAACATATGTATATTTCCTTGGTGTGTGAGGCATGGTATAACAAGCATGAACTACTAACTATTGTTTTTATTTCAATATCATGATGGTTGTGCTTATTACCATTACTTTAAAGAGAATGTGCATGAGTCAGGTTGAGGGCCCACGGGGACCATTTGGTCACCTTTATTAAATGTCACATATTACTTTTTATTGTTCATATAAATTATCCATAGTTACTGCAGTGAATTGTTAAATACATTCAGAAACGCACTGTATTTTTTTAAAAACGAAATGAATTACCTGGTAAAGCGTCCATCGTGCATAAAGTGAGGGGATGGGAGTAAGGCATAAAAAAAATATGCACACATTCCATAGAGTTAAGCTAAACAAAACAGGACCGGAAAGTCCTCATGAGCAAGAAAGGGCTAGAGCCATTACCAGAACTTCCAGTGACTCAGCAAAGATTGTTGCAACATCAACAAAAACAAGATCAGTAATCTTCATGTTTCCGACAGATGCTCCACAATGACTTTGTTCCACAAATCTGCCTAGTACCCAATCCATGTATGTGTTGAAAAGTGATTGAGCAAACACACAGCCCTGCCTCACAACTGTATTCACAGGGAAGCTGGACACGCCTCCTCCTCACTTCACAGCACTTACAGTCCCGGAGTACAAGCCAGTTCATAGACCAATAATCCTTGCAGGAATCCCACGGAGACGCAGAATATCCCAGAGTGTCTCTCGATGCACTGAGTCAAACGCCTTCTTGAGATCGACATA
>CM035215.1:5546507-5571611 GCA_020233015.1 Callinectes sapidus | reverse complement strand
ATATATATATATATTAGCATAAATAAGAGTAATATTTACGAGTAAATATGGATAAACCACAAGTCAAGAAAATATTTATCACACACACACACACACACACACACACACACACACACACCTTCATCATTGTCATTATTTACATACCTCCTAATACAAAATTTGATGAGATTTCAACATATTTCAAATATACAATAATTCCTGCACCAGTTACACTAGTCTATACATGTTATTAACGGGTGACTTTACCATTATAAAAAGACTGAAAAAAAAAAGAAAAAAAACTGGAGTGAACATATTAGTTTATTGAATTTCATTTTATTGTCCCCTGCTTTCCGGATTCTCAAAACTGTTCCTTCAATTACCATCACTTTAAGGGTGATCTCTACGGTCGATGCTAAAAACTCCCTTTACCCTCTCGTTAGCTTGATGAAGCATTTTGTTAGTGTAAACATATCACAGCATCTGATGACGTTCTAGTGTCTATGCCAAACAAATAAAGCCGATCACATTCATAGAATGTTTATAGATATCAGTGGAGATATGGAAGAGCCAGAAAAAGGCTCAGAAAAAATACTTATTTGTGAAGTGCAATAGAGGAAAGCATTCCTTCTGGGAGCGCTGTCTCCACACACACACACACACACACACACACACGAAAAAATAATGATGAATAAATAAGTAAATGAATGAGTGATTAAACCCAGTGAGTGGGGCAACTACTATTATTTAGCAGGAGCTATGCTAAATCTGGCCGCCCTCTGGCGTGTCACTTCCTGGAGATGATCTGGTGACCACAAATGGAGGCTAGTGCCTTCCGCCATTTTTATTCCGTTAAAGGCCTTACCGGATCGAGTGCAGACTTTCCCTATATTTTGCCCAAACACATATTAACATATGAACGATTTTTCCCTCGCTTAAGAGAACAAGGAAATACGAAAATCTATTTACACCTCTCATCTCTCTCTTTATTGACCAAAATCTCTGCATGTTACCTTGTCCTAACCAAACACACCAGTTTTCTCAAACATAAATTACTAAAATGTCTTCACAAATTGTGCGTGTTTTTTTTTTCTCTGTTGTATAACAGGTAATGTGTGAAACGGAAACACAACGGTGTATGTGTTTCGTTGTGAATAAGAGGGTGTGATAGAAGTTATTTGTATTTTTTAATAGAATAGAAAATGAAATAATATATATATATATATATATATATATATATATATATATATATATATATATATATATATATATATACACACACACACACACACACACACACACACACACACACACACACACACACACACACACACACATAAGGAATTGAAAATAGTTATCCAAAGAAATGGCGAGAGAACGTGGAAGGAGATGTAAAAGAAGATGGGATTTTGAGGGCATGTTCGACTAGATTAGGTGCACACTACAGTTATAGTGGTGAATGCTCTAACTGATGAGAAGACACCAGGATACTTACGTACGTGGATAAAGAAGGTTGCAAGTATATGACAACATGACTCACAGATAGGTAATCATCATGGGTACATTTTGTATCAGAGGCATTCAAGGAAGTGCCACTAGCCGTCAAAATTTATTGGGATAAAGTTTCGATCTGCAAAAAGTGATTAGTCAATACCACACACAAGCAATATTCAACCCCACATACCCACAAGCCCAAGACACAAATATGTGTTCCTCAATTATGTGTATACATCACATTAAATTAAGGAAATAAAGCAATGACAGTGCCACCTGTAACACAAATAATATTCAACCCCACATCCCACTAATCCAACACACATATGTGTGTACCTTAATCATATGTGTATATCGTATTAAATTAAGGAAATACAGCACTGACAGTCACTGACATACACTAATCATATCACCTGTAATATCAACCAACCAACAGTATAAAAATGCTACTCACTTCAGTGATTACATCGTCTCTAGCCTTGAACTTCAGTAATCCATAGTATCCCGGCCCACACATAAACATCATTACACCGGCTCTGCAAGGCCAGTCAGGAACTACACACTGAACCGCAAACTGCTCTAGGCAACGACAATATTCAAACGATTGCAACTAGTAGATAGTGAAGCACAGCATATAAACACCGCCTTATAGCCTCCACACACAGGATTTAGTACAATATATAAAATTATATCAGTCCATAAATCACAGCCTATCCGAGCAGGTGCTACTGCTGGAAATCTGACTGCTGGCTGGTCGGGCTGGCCACCACAACAACAGATACGTCAAAAAATGGTTTACACATTGCTCACATACACAAGTGGCAGACAACTCTGGCCAATAATAAGTACGTACCCTATGTGCTCAAGTTTAAATATTGGCAGATCAATACAATAAAAATATACTAATGATACAGTAATCTTTATGACATTCCAATTTTTATATTAAATAGGAACATAATCCATCCAAGGAAGATAGATAGTTTAGATCAGCTTATCAATAAAAAGTAAATACAGATGTATCGATAACATTTCACTAAATCGATAACATTTTATAAATCATTACTGGACAATATATAAGCTTCATCTAGTGCATATGGGAATAATTTCGCTTATTTCACCGGATCATCTTTATTAAGTATTATTTATAACAAATATCATATCAAAAGATTTTTTTTTTTCCCCTTTCTCCCCCCAAAAAAGCAGAGGGGCTTATTAATTTAAATTAAAGACATATTTGGCATCAATATTATATTGACAAATAAATTTCTCTTTTATAAGTTTTATAATCATTATTTACTGGTAAAATTTGTTATTCTTAAAGATTGAATTTTTTTGTGTTTAATGTTAGTTATTTCACAAAGTATACTAATAGAGGAAAATAACATTTGACTTGTGGAGAAAACAATGTTTGCTACACAAGAAGCTGATGCAATGTAAGATTTGCCAAATGTTAAGAGATTCTTTCTTCCACCTCCCTCCCAATAATATATATATATATATATATATATATATATATATATATATATATATATATATATATATATATATATATATATATATATTTTTTTTTTTTTTTTTTTTTTTTTTCACATGATATAAAATTGAAATATAGTAAATGAGTTTTGCTAGACATATTTCTCTCAGTTCTCAGCATATCAGCTGCTATGGCCACAGTATATATATATTTTTTCCATCATATTTCGGAAAGTAATGCAATCATTGATTAACGACGAGCACCAAAATTATACGTGAGAGAAGCTAATTACTCTATTTGACGGCGTATAAGACACACAGTTTTCCCAAAATTTTGGCTAGAGTAATTCCCCTGTGTCTTATACATCGTAGGTAGAGTTTGAGACCTCCCATAAGCCTAGACTAATCTTATCTCTGATGCTCACTAACCTAGCTTACGCTCGATACTTTTACCTATCCTAAACTCCAGGCATTCTTATTTTACTGCTGGTATTACTGTATTATTACCGGTACTTTAAAATGAATTCGTAAAAGTGAAAGTAATACGATCTGAAATGCTGTAACTTGCGTTTATAAACATCAGATGATCGGTGCTCTGACCTACTGGTACTGTCATCTGTTGGCGAGAAACAAATCTACGTTATGATAATTACTAATACTACTATTATCAATATTATCATCATTGTTATTAAATTAAATGCATCCTTATTTTACGGTGGTATTATTGTATTATTTACCGGTGCTCTTAAAATAAATTCGTAAACAAAAAGCAATCCAATCTGAAATGACTTGCGTTTATAAACATCAACTGATCGGCAAAAGATCTTACCATCTACTATCGGAACTCTGGACTTTGTTAGAGAAGGAGATGAGAAGAAAGCTTTGTGCAGCGAGGCTACTGGAAAAAGGGAGGATGAAGTATGCAGTTAGCATGATCAAAAGAGCCGTTACCATTAAAAAGTGGTACTTGGTAAAGAGAACTAACATTAAGGTAGTGAGGATACGGTTGAAGGCAGTTTGTAGAGAGGAATTGATAAAACGAAAAGCTTTAGATTCTTCCTTACCTAAGAGAACGGTATGAGTAAGGCCCCATATATGTAAAGAATACTTCATACTAAGGGAAGTAAAAAGTTAGCGGGTTTGGGAAACCTGGCGGGGACTACTCAGAACTCCTAACTTCATAGAAGCTGTTTTTGCCAATATTATTGCCAGTAAAGTGTAGCTATATGGGTTCAGCCCGAGCCTGCCATGATATCTATTTATTGTAACTAAAAATGAAACCGATTTGTGTATCTGCATAACATCTTTGAACAAAGTGTTCCAGATTCTGGAGGCTGTGTGGCATAGTTGGTTAAGGGTGGCATAGTTGGTCTTGGGCCTCCTTTCCTGGCGCCCCGGGTTCGAATCCTTGCCAAACCTAGTTGCCCAGTGGAAGATGTAGCGTTCTTCCGTTGACCCTAGTGGTGCGGCACCTAATGGAATCATTTCCATTTTTCCAGGTACTGTGCTAAAAGAATAGGACAAAATATGTATATGCGCACGCGCTTTCATAACTCCATCTAGCCACCAACGACAACTTTACCACTCCATTAATGTGACAATGTTTTTTAATTGATTCTTTTTGCTAACGCACTACCATGGTACACTTCACTGTTCTAGTTTCCGGTTTTCATAATAAGTATTGTGTGAACCTGCTGGTTTTGTTTCCTTTCCTCCTCAATGAATTTTCACCTCTTTTGTTTTTACTTAAGAAAGTTTTAGCGTTTTTTTTTTTTTTTTTTTTTTTTTTTTTAATTCTGTAGGGGGAGGCTTGTGTCTCTTCGTGGCAGCAGCATGAGCCTCCCTCGTGGTTTTTACGGCTTACATGAATTAATTACATTTTACTTTTTGACACTGCCCTGTTTGACATTTTGCTTCCAGGTCGTTTTTTTCCTGTACTTTGGCTTAATTGTTCAACGTGGCAGTAATACGAGTATTAGCCTCCGTCGTTGATGTGGCCATTAGTTAACATGGATTTGCCTTGTGTCACTGATCTCTTGTCAGTTTTGGGCTGTTTCACATTGCTTTCTTCTTTTTTTTTTTTTAACATGTTGTTGACCTTATTGTTTCACATGGTGGCAGTGTTTGTCTTTCGTGGTCAACAATAGTGATTTGCATTTTGACACGGTTCATGTAGCTTATGCACGAGCCCCACATGCTGGTTGTTGCTTCTTTTATTTTCATTTATTCATTTAACAATACCCGTTTGATGTGTGCATCCTCTGACAGGTTGCCAGGCTCGTGTTATATAGGACGGCACAACCGCTGCTCCAACTATACCTGTCTGTCACTGACTCAGGGTTTCACCCTTTTGCCTGTCCTCCATAAGGCCCAGAGAAGGGCCAGGACAAGACTTTTGTCAACCAAAAAAACGATAGCTTCCTCTTGTGGATCCCCTTAGTGGGAACTACCTTGTCATATGGGTTGGGGTTCTTTTATGCCTAGAGAGCTACGTTAGAGGTGTTTTTGATCTCAGGCCTTAAAGAATTCACTAACACATCTGTTGATGGGAGGCTAGATGTCCTCCTCTGGTGCGATCTCCCAGAGCACCTCATATACCGTTTCATTACGTTGTTAAGGCATTTGAGATGTCATACGAATACAGCTCGTATACAAATGCTATGAAATCTTCGCCATTGCCGCAGCACTCTCCAGGTGGTAGGGTCCTTTGGCATCCTCAATCTCTGTGTTGAGGTCCTATCCTCTCAGAATGTAGCTAAATCAGACAAGGACTACATTCCTCACATCTTAGAACACACATCTGAGGAAGCAAGATTAGATGCTTATCAAGATACTACTCCACGATGATTTGTTGCATATTACTGCAATGACCAAGGTAATTATGTAAGCACTTCTCGATACCTTCAAACGGAAGTCGGTAGCATCTATGCTGAAAATATAAAGAAATCTGACAAGGCTCAACTTATCGAAGCAAGGGACCTCACACAGGCCAAAATCTTTCTAAACCTACAATGTCCAGACGGTTCCATGTTCGATTCAATCCGTACTTACAGTGCATTTAACTACAGCAGTGGAATTATTTTTAATTATGATTTGGATGAGTTTCCTACCGTATACATGGTTTTGAAGGTGAGGGGCAAAAGACAATATGATGTCCTGACTTTTTTTGGCCCACTCCGCCTCCAAGTCAAGACATTCAATGATCGGTCTTTTCAATGTTTTGTATGTTTTGAGTTTGGCCACAACCAGAAGGACTGCACTAACTCACCGTTGCACCTTTAGCTCTGCCATGGCCACCCACTCAAAAATGGAATGTGAGTCTGATCACTATTGCTCTCACTATTTGGATACTCATCGCATTCCCGTGAGTGTCCCCGTTACTGCCATTGGCAGGATATTCTCCAACACGCCAATACCCATCTTATCAGCCTGGATGTCGCTTGTTGAAAACTTGCCTACAGGTGAGGACAAACAGGTGAAGCCTCATCCTATGCAGAGCCTCATTATGCTCTTGCGTTACCATATCAGCTCAGATCAGTAAATGTAAAGGGAAGTCCCTCAAAGGGACTCATCCAAAATTGCCGTCATTGGTAATTTTCAAATTACCAATGACCAATGACTCACTGTCCTCCTGACCACTGTGCCATTTTTTAGTACCACTGGTCAGGTCTACCATGGTGGCACCCCTATCTTTATTCGTTCAGATGTCCCTCTCGTTTCCTTGCAGCTCGCCTCTCCGTTAAAAGCGGTTACAATTAAGGTGTTCCTTGGCATATATTACATTTTATATAGTCTATCTTTCCCCTTGGTGTTCCAATTGCATATGATCTTGATAGCCTTGCACGTAACCCACCCCGTCTTTATCACTTGTTAGGGAATTTTGATGGTCAGAATCCTTTGTGGGACGCTAGGGCTTCAAATCCTCGTGGAATTTTAATTCCTTCTTTTAATGAGGATGAGTGATTGTAAGTTTTACCACCATCGATCATTCACTTTGTACTTCTAACTTTCTTCTAGATTTCAACTGGCCTGTCACACCAGATTTATACAGTAGTAACTACTTCCCAATTTGATCAAAACCCATTAATGCAGAAGCCGGGTCATGCCTTCCTTGTTAGCATATGAATATGGCATTTGGGTTGCAGTTTACTAACCCTAGTTCTCCTGTGCGTTCGTTAGCTGGCTTTGGTACTTGTGGTGATGCAGTAATGTATTTTACAATTTTTTTGTTATCTGCAGCAATTCATTCTGTTCCCAAAACATATGGCAGGCTTCCTAAACGTCCTGTTACCTGATGGAATGCAGAATGTTCTGAGGCTTCAAGATTGCAGCGGTCTGCTTTATATAAACTTCGTCGTCATCGCGGAGATCCTCATTGTTTGGATGTCTTTCGTCATGCCCTTTCAGGAAGCTCAGCGAAATTCTTGAAAATATTATCTCTCTTTAGTAACAGTCCGTACAACAGTTACTGAGGTTTTCAACAAAGTAAGTAAGATCTCTGGGAAATTTTCTCCCTCTCCTCCGCCTATCATGTTTCATGCCGGGAACATGGTGAAAGAGCCTATGGTGGTGGCAGACCTGTTTACAGAACATTTCATCAACATTTCTCAAAAGGACCCCTATGCGTCAGGGCCGGTATTAAAGTTCTTATCATGCTTTAAGTACAAAAACACTGGTAAGGCATGACTGAACATATCTTACAAAGTGACTCAAATCATTGAAATCTGCTGAGCCCTGCCCTAGCGAATGACAAAAGTTTGGTGACGAGCGTCGAGGCTCAAGCGTGATTAAGTACTTCTTGAGACACCAAGAGGACTGACAATAATGACACCATGGCCGACCATCAACAAGTATGAAGACGGCGTTCAAGGACTTTCCGTGAACGCAAGAACATTCTTGATATCTATGACGATGCTGAACTCATCAGGAGGTACCGATTGGACCGTGGTGGCATTGCTTTTATTGCTTATTTGATGTAAGGTAAGCTAAAAAGCCGCACTGAGTTTAACCATATGGTCACCCCAGGGATGAAAGTATTGGTAACTCTCCAATATCAAGCAACTGGAAAAAATGTAGTTACGCAATCAATGGTGATAATTTGGGCTCTCACAACCTACAGTTAGAAGAGTGATAACCTAGACTGTGGAAGCCTTGGCCGCTCCTCACATTGCTAACAAACTCATACGGTTCTTCCCAGATCCTGAACAAATTTTATATCAATAAAAGGCAATTTGAAGCAGTTGCTAATTTCTACGAGCTGTTGGGGTCATAGATAGGACTCATATCAGATTTATAGCCCCTCATGAGTTTGAACACGAATATGTAAACAGAAAAAAACTACCGCAATATCAATGTGCAGATAGTTTTTAATGCCAATTACAGGGTCATTGACCTTGCAAACTTCCCTGGATTTGTACATGATGCAAGAATATTGAATGTGAGTGACCTTAAAGGTCTGTTTGAAATCTATAGGATACCAGAAGAATGTCATCACCTGGGTGATAGTGGTTATTCCTGTAAGCGATGGTTGCTCACACCATTATCTTCAGCCACGAAATGCAACACAGGCTGCATATAAAGATACTGACATTTTTTCGATATGCCTTTTCCTGCCAAAAAATTAGGTTAGGTTAGGGAGTTTTGGGTGATAAGAAGGTAAGAGGTATATGATGGATTACATTGAAACATTTAATAGCAGTTAGTAATAGTAATGAGGATATTGCATGCAATCCACATTTTTTGTAATAAAATCCCAGACAATTACCTTGTAATTAACATTTCTAGGTATACATCCTTCCCCTAATAGTAACGAGGATATTGTATGCAATCCATAATTTTTTTAATAATAAATTCAAGACAATTACCTTGTAATTAACATTTCTAGGTATATATCTTTCCCCTCGGGTTATATTAGGTTAAGCAGATACGATAAGTAGAGTATATTATGATACATATTAAGGTAAATATTACCAGCTATTAGTATTATTATAGTTGCATACATTTCAGTCAGTTAAAATATAAACTTACATAGTCACCTTGCAATTTCAAGATATATATTTTTCACCCAGGTTAGGTTAAAAATATTGGAAGAATCATGGAAGAATCATCTTGGTTAAAGAAAACTATTACCTTTTAATACATGTTTCGGTCTATATATCTCCTCCCAATGGCATGTTAGGTTAAGTAGTTTTAGGTGGTAAGAAGACATATGGGATATGATTGTTTTTTTTTTTTTTAAATAACTAATGCTGCAATTGCTAAAATGCCTACATAAAGGAAATATAAACAAATAGCTGATGAATACAAATCCTACAGAAGGTTGAAAAGAAAAAAAAAGAGTTTAAAAGCTTTATTTTTTTGTAAGGAGAATGCAACTGTGTGGTCTTCGTACGCCTCGCGGCATACCACCGAAAGTCTTCTACGGTGAATAGTAGCTGAGAACGGATTGTTTTTGCTTCCCAACGTCGTTCTCAGCGAAGAACCATGCACATTTGAGCTCGGCGTGTCGGCACCACAAAGATGACCACATCATCTCCCTTCCTCATTCGCAGTCTCGGTCTTGGGATTTCAAGGGAGTGACTACTGATACAATAGGATTGATCAGCAAGTTGAGCGTTCCGTTTTTCCCCAAGTTAGACTTGGCGTATTAGTTTCACTCTGGTTTACTTCAGAGCGAGGGTACATTCCTTCATGTCAAGGAAGAGGCTAATGCAGTTTCTGCTTCCGAAGCTTCGGTCTTCTACTCCACTTTTTCATTTTTCACGACCAATATTTTGTCCGCCATTGGCTTCGTTGACAGACATGGTCTTGACATTGGCTCAAGTCAAGGTTGATGTTTCGAACCTGAGGCCGAGGCCTCGATCCAACCACCGCTCCCTCAGTCATTTTTTTCCACATGGACTTTCTCCCCTTTGCTAGGATCCCACTTCTGACTTTGTGGTGAGCAATGTGGGTTTAAGGAAAGTTGTTTGCATTCTTACCAAACACTGCCAGGCCAGGGGAGACCTGCAAGAGGTCCTCATGAAATGGATCATGGATGAAGAGCTGGAGTACAATTGTAATAATAATAATAATAATAATAATAATAATAATAATAATAATAATAATAATAATGTTTATTCCATGAAACATGGTTATTCTTTTGAACACACAAATTACATATATTCTTATATAAAGATATATAATGTAAAGGAATATAGAAAGTCTATACAGTCATCTAACAGGTAAGCATTAAAATAATAAAAGAAAATCAATAAAACACTACTATAAAAGACAAAAGAATACCTAAGACATTATAAAACCTAAGATTTTAAAATAAAAGTTGAAATCTATAAAACATTTAAAATATATAATATGGAAAATAAAATTCGGAGAGTTAGTTGCCAATTCTTAACATCAGATTTGTAAGACTAGATTTGAAACTGTGTAGGTTTCCAGAGTTTGTAATGCAATGAGGTAACTCGTTCCATAATTTTAGTCCACATACCGTAGTGCCTCTGGCGCCAGAGTCGGTTTTTGCACTTTTGACATACAGGTTATTTCCTTGTCTTGTTCTGGTCAACGTGTTTTCTCTGACTGTAGAGAAGTTCAGGTGCCAGTCAGGATACATATATAGTCCATATATTGATTTATACACTGTGGTGCACTTTTCAAAATAGTTTTTCTCTTTGACGGTCAACCATTTCAGTTCTTTTAAAATAGGAGTCACATGGTTATACTTCTTCACCCCTCCAACAGCAATTTTGGCTGCGTAATTTTGCATTTTTTGTACATTTTGAATGAGCGTTTCGTTAGTAAAACCCCGTATAGAAATACAGTAATTAATGAGGCTGAGCACCAGAGACTGCACAACAGTTACACGTTTTTTTTTTTTCTTTTCTTTTCTTTTGTCAAAATTCTCACTTACTCTAGTTATAAACATCAGTTTTCCCATTATTTTAACATTTAATTCTCCAATGTGCACATCAAAGAGCACGTATCTATCAAAATGGATGCCTAAATTCTTTACAGGTGTAGTCGGGTATATATGTGTTCCATTATAATTTTTAAAAGTGTCAGGAGGAATTCGGGCAATCATTTGCCTATTTCCAATGAAGATGCACTGGGTTTTTCTGGCATTTAACAAAAGACCATTATTGAGAAAATGTAGTCTTACATTTTGTAATTTTTTTTTCTTTTTTTATTTACAGGGCAAAATCACTTTCTCACCCAAAGCTTTCAACAGGTGCAACCCTGGATGTTATTGGGACCTTGTTGGAGAATCAACCATTGAACCGGGGGAGGGGGGGGAGGGCGGCTGACAACCACAGAGTGGACGATCTCTCAAGTCTGTGTCTTCCTGTTTTTCGGCTCTAAAAGATGAACCGCTGGACATCCATGATTCATCGTTTTCGGTTTAGTTCGCGGTTTCTGGAAGTTTCTGGGAGTGTCTCATCGGTTGTTTATCAGCTGAGGGATACAAAACCCCATCTAATCTCGGCAGAGACCCAAACGAAACATGATTTGGCCCATTTTCTGTCGATGGTAGCCACATCGTTCCTAATTCACAAGTAGCTTCGGTTGTTAGTTCCTTGTTGCACACCTCAAGGCAACAATTAGAAGGCGAGCTTTCGGCCTGCTCAACATCCCTAGAAGGCATGGCCCACAACATCTCTCTCCCGTCGGAGGCTTTTGTGGATGCTGGCTGTAAGAAGCATTGCTGCTACAGCTGCATCGTAACCTGAAAGCGCTTGTAACCGTGTAGAGCGTCTTTGACAAACATAGAATGGAACAGATCAAAGGCCCATGTTATTCAAGTGGCAGCTTCTTAAGAGAAAGACGCATTCAACAGTCGTTTTTTAAGGAGATCTTTACAGCAAACTCCACAAAGACAGCTTCATATAAATCTACATGGAATACCCTAGTGATGTAGGTTTCCTAACCTACTCAGAGGCAGGCCCACCAGTAGCCCTTTCCTTGACACCTTGACACCTTACTAATACAAATCCAGAGTATTAACCAGACACAGGTCAGTTCCCCAAGCCCGTTACTATTAAATCGAGGATGGCCTGAAGGCACAGTTCCTGGCTGCGATTTAGATCGGAGCAGCTTAAATAATCTGCTATGTTGGCATCCCGAATCGTCAAAATTGGTAAAATCTATCCTTCTCCACCTCCAGGACTTGCAAGCAGAAGGTGTGATAGAAGAAGTTTCGAGAAAAGTCTTCCTGTTGTTTGCCAAAAAGGGACTGGGACAAGAAGAGCTTTGTCATGGAGCTAAGTGCACTAGACAAATTCTTGAAATCCCTAATGTTGAAGATGACGATGTTTACCTAGATGGTATCTCTGGCTCTTTAGGATAATTATTGGCATCTCCCCTTCCATTCTCGGTTTGGAATTCCAGGTAGATTGAGAGATGTTCCAGCTCAGCAGACTCCCTTTCAGTTTCTTCCTTGATCCGAGAGTCTTTGTAATGCTCTCGAGACCCGTCTGGTAGATTCCAGAGTCTCTATTCACATGACGACTGGGTAAAATATGCTCACACTAGGAAGATGGTACTGATCAGTATCCAGAATATGGCCAAATTTTCCGTTAATTAACCCCACGCAAAGGCCTTCTTGTCTTGGAATAGATTGTTATACAGTAAACTACCTCCTTAAGCTTGAACCAGACAACGCACGGTGCACACTTCACCAAGTGTACACGGCTTACATTTTTCACATGCCAATGGGAGTCTCTCCCGGACTTCGCTTTCTCTGCTCTTCCGGTAGGGCACCTCAAACACATAGGATTGATGCAGGAGGTGTTAAACCTTATTTCCTTCACACTACACTTCTTACTGGGCCCCTAACTCGGACCCGGCATCTTACAACAGCAGGTAACTGGCTACTACTCATCCCATCTCTCTTTCACTGGCAACACACACGTGCTTTGTGGGCTGGGGATACCAGTCGGACCTGGACTATCAAACGTAAAGGAGATGGTCAGAAGAGATGAGGCTATACCACACAAACATTCAGGAACTGCATGTGGTTTGAGAGTGGAAGGAGAGAAACCCCCAAAGCAAGACAAGTGGACAAACGAATCAACATAAACAATTCTACAGCTGGCAGATGCCTACAATATGAAGGCATCTCCCACTTTGACAATCTCCTGTCTTTGATGGAGGATTCAGATTCATATTTTTTTATTGTTTTTTACATACAAATACTCTGTGGCAGCCCAAATTTTTTACAAATCTTAGAATAGTCACATGATACATATATAACTCTACTCCATAAGAGAATTAATATAATTAATTATTCTATATGTGAAAAATTTACTTCAGCGCACTACACAAGATATACCTAAGAAACACACTAAAATGCAGCAAAAATATTAAAATTAATCCACAACACAATACAAAACATTTAAAACTAAAATTAATAAAAAAAAAAAAACTGAAAATCTACTCAGCAAGCACTATAAAATTCTACTCCACGAGTATCATACTGACAAAGATCATGATAAAATTATACTGAAATGGAAAACACCTTAACATTAACATTGCACTGTAACTACAATAAACGCTAAACTGGAAACATTGGGGAACGTTGTATTAGAAAAGGAAATTTGTTTATAAGCCACACAAACTTAACTATAAAATGTCATAAAATTGATTTGAAGTGTATGCTACATAATTAAAACACAACACATAAAAGGACCATATAAACAAAAGACCGGAAGGCAGATGAATAAAGAACTTAACTAAAGTTCTCAGCGGCAGAAAACTGTTCACGGTGCAGCATTAACTCATGCCAATATGTAAAGCCATAATGGCTGCGAACGCTGTCTGTGAGCAGGCACTCTTCCAGCACATGAAGTTCGGTCTGTATGACCTTAAATGGGCACAATCACTCTTCAACAGGTAATCGCCAGCCCCCTCTCCGATTCTCAATAGCTAACCAGTGTCCGCTCACTCGAAATTGACTATATGCTATCCTATGTACCTCCTGCTTGGAGTTCCTTTCATAATAAACTCTGTCTACAATAAGATCAGGGTTTAGTCTTGTATATCATTCTACGAGATGACACAAAATTGGATATGGAGAGTTTGATAGCATCTTTACCTTGACTAACATCATCTATACTATTTGTGATTGAGCTGATAATGTATCTGCCCGTAGTGGTGCCAGATTCCAAGACAATCTTGACAAAATGACCCCACGGGCTACCTCTCATGGGTTGTCTCTCCATAAACTCTGAAGAAAATTTACATTGTTTAGGCTTGACTAGATACTTAATTAGTGGAAGACCAAGATCGACATAACACATCAGAACATGTCGATAGCCGAACGGAGAACAAGCTCTGCCAGCTTCCGCCCTTCGTATAGTGACTCAAAAAACAAACAAACTTAAATTAAAACATCAAATAATGATGAATAATAATGAATAATAATGAAAAATAAAATTACCTTCAAATGGTAACAAATTAAGGAGTGGTGAAAGAGAGACGTGCGGCGGACCATTCCTCCCCCCTACTGACCTATTAACCCCCCATTTCTGACCTGCGGTCACTCGTGGCACTAACCGTCACGAGGCTGAACTAAACAAAGCACAAAGGGGGAGAAGAAAAAATATATATGTACACAAAGAAAAGAAAATACGAGTACCACGTCCGTGACAGTAGATGTACAACTTTTTTCCTCTTCTATTACTCCAACATTTCCCTCTTATAATAAGTATCCATAGCCCAACATAATGCCCCTGACCTTCGTCGGCCGTCTGAGATAGTCCTTGCCTTCCACATGTCTCAGGAACACACCAAAAGAGAGAGTTTTGTACAGGAGCTCTCACTCCAGTGTTTACAACTCGGCAGAGCTGCCACTCACATGGTAACTACACCTGACACAAAGATTTGTTCCAGTCTAGGGAAAACAAGTAGACAAACGCTGTATCAAGGATTACGTGCTCGTCTGTGGAAAGGCATCTCAAACCGCAATTTTTCAAGTCCTTCACAAGTGGGAAGACGCTCTGTCAAGGATTAGGTGCTCGTCTGTGGTGTGGCATCTCAAACCACATGTTTTCAAGTCCCTCACAGACAGCTACGGTATTCTATAAGTCAACCTCTTCGCATCTGAAACAACAGAGTAGCTTCTCAACTACATTACTTACATTAAGAAGTTGGAAGCATAAGATCCCGATGCTTTCTAGGACTGGAGCCAATGAAGTCATATGTATGCTTTTCTCCTCCAGCATTACTGGTGTTTTTAAAAGTCATCCATCGGCTGGGGTTCTATAGAGGACAGATTCTCCTGATAGCTCTGTATTGGCCAGCTCATTCGATGGTGTCCTCATATCCTTCTGGATTCAGTCTGACTCGTCAGTGGTCTCTCAACATCATTGCAAGCAAACGATTCTTTATTCAGGCACAAAACACTATGCCTTGGTGCTCCTCGTCAGTGCTTCAAGATTCTCTACATCAGCAATCTCCAAATTGTCACCAGCAGTGACTTACTTGAATGGCTGGCCAACATAAAGAACAGGGCTCCGACGATCGTTTCGGCGCCCTACACGGCACTTACAGACCGTCTCTATTTTGGATTCAACAGATTGCTAGACGAGAGAGCTCTGACGTTGCTGAGGTAAATCCTCCCAAGACAGACACCATGAATATCAGCAGCTCCGAAGTGATCCATACTCTGTGTGCTCCAGCACCTCACTTTTGAAGGGACTGCCCAGTGATTGCCCAGCAGATTTCTTGCCTGCATTGGCCACAAGTTACAGGCGTTCCAACTCGTTGCTCTCACAAAGCACACAGCTTTCAAATCTTTTAAAGATGACATTAAGGGGTTGACAGTTGCTCAATCCCTCTTCCTTTTCCCCAAGAATGAGCAAGTGGACACCCTTTTTGATTACTTCAAGGTTTCATCATTCAACCCTGACAGGTTATCGGACTGTTATGCTCAATTGAGGTGAGGTGAGAGCCACCAACAGGGAAAATGAAGACAGTGTTTTCTGTAGTTCCAGGTCTAGAACGATATTCCAGCCTGTATCTCTGTTTCGTGGGTCATAAGTACACCGACCAGGGACACACACCTAGAGCACACAGGATCTGGGGGTAGCAGATTTGTTTCCCTTCCACTCGCTAAACAAGATTATGGACCTTGGGGCCTGGGAATCATTCTTTTGCTCCTGCTACCTCTCTTATATTGTGGCTCCAGTACCATGTATACCAATAGGAACTCATCACCTATGTAATTAGAAAGGCAGATAAGGGATTTTTCAAAAGTTGTTTTCTTTGTCATTTTGGACAGGTGTAGGGAACAGGCAGAATTGGTCGTTGGATAGATTAGTCTGTGTGTGAGGCATAAAGATATAATTGCTCGTTTGGTAGGTCATTACTATTGCGCAGGTACCAGATGTAAACTCAGCTTGCCGTAAAATAGTGTAATTTCGACCTGTCGGTAACACTATAATGAACATCCATGCATTTAATGATATATAAAGTCACATAATTGACAAACAACCCTACCATATCACAAAATACACCTATGAGATATATCAAATCGTATACATAGTTATCCAATCATGCCCAAAACAACAATAATTACCGTGGTAACATAATAACCCCTAACTTAAATCATTACCGTTACAGCACAATCATAATCATCATCAACGTACCAACACAAATATATGTATAGATATAATTATCCTTAACCTAAGCCCCGAAAAGAACATAACATAAATGCCACTCACAACAATGCCTCCTCTCTGGTACCCAGCAGATGATCCATAAATCAATGCTGCATTGCCCACACCCTCCACATCTGGCAGTCTTAAGTGGCATGCAGCACCATAAAACAGTGAACTGAAACACAACACCCTTATATACACACTGTACGACGCACTAAGTAATGACCGTTATGACGTGTGTTACTAGCACACGTATGGTTATGGATAATCCAACATTTACAACTCACATTTGTTACACTCAACTCAAATCCCTGACAAACTTATACAAGTGATAACCAGTAACATACCTTAATGTATTCACATACGTAGCACAAAACCATGACACCACCCGGGTGTCACCAGCTGACGGAAGGCACAACACACAGCTACTGACCCAAAACCCCGCCGCCCGCCAACTTAACACCCGGGCTACGCGTCAACAAATGAACATCGACTTGCGCTCTACAAATTTTCTACTAAACAAAATACAAAATACATATACAATTATTAGTGTGTATAACTAATAATACAATTACTCTGACGTCATAGTGAAACGTCACACAAACGTCAGAAAAAGATGAATGGGCGGGGTATCTATTGTAACGTCACCGAGCCTCGGCGAAGGTCCCTTGGAATTTTAAGCAAGTTTACCCAAAATTTACTCGTGTAAGTGCCATAATTGTTCACATATGACACCTAAGCGCATTTTTGCCAATTAGGTCGGTGCTTCAATTATCCACTGCCAAAATAATATCGTTCTTTGATGCTTTATTAAAGATTTATTTGCGAAAAACGATAGGACACGGTCCCTGGGATATTTAGTAGATTACAAGTAAAGGGGCAGACCTAGGATATTGATTGTAGCAGAGGGAGACAAATGACTGTCATTGAAAAGGAAATAGAAATGATTCCATCTCATCTATCTCTAAAGATGAACTCTTCGCTCAAAACTTTGCTAAAAACTCTACCTTGGATGATTCTCTCCTCACCCCTCTGACAACTTCATGCTACCTATTAAAATCCTTCGTAATGATGTTTTCCATGCCCTCACTGGCCCAAACCCTTGGAAGGCATATGGACCTGATGGGGTCCCTACTATTTTTCTCCGAAACTGTGCCTCCGTGCTTGCACCTCTGCCTAGTCAAACTCTTTCAACTCTATCTACATCTACCTTTCTAATCCTTCAAACTACCGTCCTATTGCTATAATCCTTATGTAAAGTTTTTGAATCTATTCTCAACAAAAAGAGTCTTAAACATCTATCACTTCACAATCTTCCATTTGATCGCCAGTATGGCTTCCGTCAAGGCCGGTCTACTGGTGATCTTGTAGCTTTCCTTACTGAGTCTTGGTCATCCTCTTTTAGAGATTTTGGTGAAACTTTTCCTGTAGCTCTAGAAATATTAATAGCTTTTGATAAAGTCTGGCACAAAGCTTTAATTTCCAAACTACCCTCCTACGGCTCCTATCTTTCTCTCCGCAACTTCATCTTTCTGATCGTTCTAGACGGTCACTGTTCTTCCCCTAAATCTATTAGCTGTGGTGTTCCTCAAGGTTCTGTCCAATCACCCTCTCTCTTCATATTATTTATTCATCAATTATCTTCTAAACCAAACTTCTTGCCCTATCCACTCGTATGCTGATGATACCACCTTGCAATTTTCTATGTTTTTACATAGACGACCAACCTTTCAGGAAGTACAGAGCTCACACAGGGAAGCCTCAGAACGCCTAACTTCTGATCTTTCTAAGATTTCTGATTGGGGTAAAGCAAACTTAGTGTTGTTCAATTCCTCAAAAACTCAATTTCTCCACCTATCATCTCGACACAACCTTCCAAATAATTATCCCCTCTTCTTCAATGCCACTCAACTGTCCCTTTCTTCTACACTGAAAATTCTTGTTCTATCCTTTACCTATAATCTAAAGTGGAAACTTCACATCTCCTCTCTAGCTAAAACAGCTTCTATGAAGTTAGGTGTTCTAAGCCGTCTTCGCCAGTTTTTCTCACCTCCCCAACGGTTAACTCTATACAGGGGCCTTATCCGTCCATGTACGGAGTATGCTACACATGTTTGGGGAGGCTCCACTCTTACAGCTCTATTAAACAAGGTGGAATCAAAAGCTTGTCGTCCTATCAACTCCTCTTCTCTGACTGACTGTCTTTACCCTCTTTCTCATCGCTGCTCATCTTGCTCTAATTTACCGTTATTTTCATGCTAATTGCTCTTCTGATCTTACAAACTGCATGCCTCCTTTACTCCTGCGGCCTCCCTGCACAAGACTTGCCTCTTTCTCTCATCCCTATTCTGTCCACCTCTCTGATGCAAGAGTTAACTAGTATTCTCAGTCTTTCATTCCTTTCTCTGGTAAACTCTGGAACTCTCTCCCTGCTTCTGTATTTCCATCTATCTATGACTTGAACTCTTTCAAGAGGAAAGTATCAAGACACTTATCCCATTCTTTCAGCTATTGATTGATTTGGAACTTTCCCAGGGACCGGTACTTCAATGGTATTTTTTGTTTTATTGTTTTTTTGTTACCCTAGGCCGCATCTCTTCTACATACAAAAATATGCCGCAACAGCTTTGGTCATATGGTACCACTAGGGTTAACGGGAGAGCGCTACATCTCTCACTGTGCAACTAGGTTTGGCAAGGATTCCATCCCAGGCCGTCAGCACCGGAGGCCTAACTATGCGACCCAGCCCCTTACTGTCATTGAAAAAAAGGGAAAGTTGTCTTGAAGTTTGTGTAAAATTAATATATGGAGGAATCTAATTTTTCAAACATTTAACACTGCCTGGGTTTCTTTACCGAAATCCGAAATTTTGAGAAAAAAAAATTGTAATGTTAGACGATTCAAACTCAATTCTTTCCGTTATCGACTCGATACATCCTTATATATATATATATATATATATATATATATATATATATATATATATATATACACACACACACACACACACACACACACACACACACACACACACTTTAATGTTTTTCTTTGATTTATCTACTTTTCTTTGCTGCTGTATTATGAATATCATTGATATTGATATTATTGGTATTAATCTTTTTTTTTTCCACCAGATTTCTGCACAAGAATAGATATCCAAACTACGGGTATCTGAAGTGTAAAGTATGGAAGGAGATCAGACATCTGGAGCACTGGAATCCCAAAATGCAAAAGTAATCAATACCTTTCATATCTCATTTATTGCCAAAACATCTATAAAGTTTTAGCGTTCTGTGGCGTGTGTGCCATCTTTTCTCACCCTTCTCTCAAAAGCTAACTTTGTACTAGTGTCTTATCCTCATATGTATGGAGTACTCTTCGCATGTATAGAGATTCTACAATATAGGGTAAATTCAAATATCTTCAACCTCTTTCTTATCGTTATAATGTTGCATTTCTATCTTCTACCACTATTGTCATGCTAACGGCTCATCTGATTTTGCTATCTGTATGCCATTTCTTCTTCCGCGTCTTCACTACACAAGACTTGCTTCTTTTGCTCACCCATTTTCTCCCTACCTCTCCAACGAAAGAGTTAACCAGCATCCGCAATCATTCATCCTTTTATTAGGTAAACTGAAAACTCCTTGTCTGCTTGTGTATTCTCATCTTACTTATAACATTGATTCATTAAAGAGGGAGATTTAAGATTATAATCCCCTTTTCTTGGCTAATTATTTTGTTTCTGCTTGGGTATCGGCACCTCAGTTGGCCTTTTTGTAAAATTTATTGTTAGCCTTTATTGACTTCTTTCTTACATAAAAGATCGAGAAAGGTTTGGTGATGGAAACGTAATTCTCCTGACAGTGTTGGAGAAGCAATTCTAAAAAAAATGGGCCGCCGTGGTACAGTGGAACCGCTTCCAGTCCGGGAGCCTTGGGATCCCCAAGTGCATATGTTCGAAAACTGTCTACGGTCTGAGTGGAGATTGGGCGTCCACTCAGGGGTAACGGTCCCTAAGTGGGTGGGCTTTCAGATAAGAGGCCTCCATTAGGTGGTGTCCTTTAGCCCATAAATTCCCATGAAAGAACCCATTTTGTATAGATAAAAAATAGAAAAAAAAATAAATAAAAAAAACTTTAAAGCATGTTGGTCTTTGCAAAAACATGATTTCTTAAATCCGTAAATATGTAATGTAAAAAATCAATATCTATATCCGACAGATGCACGTCAGGGATTCCATCTTCACTGCACATGATAGGAGGTTTCCAGACTTCGCTTATGACTCAGCTGGTTCCAAATAAAGTATTGCAAGAAGCTACATACATTCAACAGGGACTACCGCAAATCTTTAATCACTCTCGGCCCGTCTCGTTATCAAGTTTCCAAGTCACCTTATCTTCATCCTCGTCCCATGAATACTATGTAACCCCACACACTCTCTCCTCTCTCTCCCTTTCTGTACCGTCCAAGTCAGAGCTCCATATACCAGTAATTCAACGACCAAGGTCTCCTGATTTCGTGAGATTTCGTGCCACATCGCTGCCAGTACCTTCTTCAAAATATTATTTACCCTCATCTTTAGGCTCATCTGGTCTTGAGGAGCCTTCCGACTGTTGTACTTGGCCAGTACAGGTCCAACATCCATGCTCACCTAACGTCACATGCAGTCACAGGAAAGGACACGTTTCTAACATTTTCAGACCATGGGAATCTGATTTAAGAAGATTTAAGAGATTCCCACCCCCACAAAAATAAATACCTAGATAAAGAGATCAATGAATAAATAAATCTTAGAGAAGACCAAGACAGAAAGAGTAATTGGGGGGGGGGGGGGGAGGTTGAAAAAAAAATCTCATTTTGTTCAATGTCCGGCGCCTAACTTATTTCAGATGTTATTCAGCATTGTCTTGCAGTACAGATTAGTACGCTAAAAACTCTATGATATGATGTACCTTTTTTTATGTAGAAGGGAGGCGGCCAAGGGCAACAAAAATAAAACAAAATAGCCAACTTTAGTGCCGGTCCCTGGAAAATCCGGATTCAGGGCCGAAAAAAATGGGATAAGTGTCTTGATACCTCTCTCTTGAAACAGTTCAAGTCATAGGCAGGTGCAAATACAGAAGCAGGAAGAGAGTTCCAGAGTTTACCAGAGAAAGGGATGAAAGACTGAGAATACTGGTTAACTCTTGCATTAGAGAGGTGGACAGAATAGGGGTGAGAGGAAGAAGCTAGTCTTGTGCAGCGAGGCCGCGGGAGCACAGGAGCGAGATCAGAAGAGCAGTTAGCATGGAAGTAGCGGTAAAAGAGAGCAAGAGAGGCAACATTGCGGCGATGAGAAAGAGGCTGAAGACAGTCAGTCAGAGGAGAGGAGTTGATAAGACGAAAAGCTTTTGATTCCACCCTGTTTAAAAGAGCTGTATGAGTGGAGTCTCCCCAAACATGTGAACATGGACGGATAAGGCCCCGGTATAGAATTAGCAGTTGGAGACGTGAGTAAAACTGGCGGCATTCTTGTACTTTTATTCTTTTCAACACCTTTTTATTATGTAGTTTTTCTATAGTTACGTGAGTTTCTACAACTAGCTTATTTTTATGGAGTAAAATATAACTTTGTTGTACAACTAAGTTCTCTCATAGCATAGAACCTTATCCCATTTTATCCTGCTGTAGTCTTTAGAGACCACCTGCTAACGCATTTTTTTCCATTTAAAGTAAACAAATGTAAGTTAGAGCATGCATTAATACTATAGCTGCTTAGCTTGTGATGTACAAAGAAATATCCTAAATGTAAAATGACTTATCTATGTGTCTTTGATTTGAGTCTGAAAGTTGTGTTTATTTCTCCCTCGAATTGCATTGTATTGACTAGGTTATGGTGACTTCCTCATTCATGAAAGGAACTATTATATTCTCCCACTGTCTCCTAAAGAAGGTGCAGTGTTTTATATGTGAAGGTCTACCCTCCCCTCAAAAACATGGCATATGAGCGGGGAAACGTGACTTGACCGACACACACACCTCACTTGACCTGCCACACTCGACAGAAAACACTGCTAGCAGTATGATGTTGACAATTGCCAGTATGATCGCCGCTTAAACAATGACACCACCAGTAAACAGACGTCGCTAGAGAGGAGCTAGCTGCCCGTTAAGCCAATGAATTGTGTATATGCGTTCACACACAAACACACACACACACACACAGTAAACGATATACGCACGTGTGTGATGGCAGAATGAATTTCAAGGTCGTGGCTAAATATTCACACCACAGGGTTATAAGTTTATGTTTTACTACCGGTATATATATAAGACGACCCCTTCATTTAGGAGTCTCAAAATTGGCCCAAAATAACTCGTCTTATACTCCGGCATATACGGTATGTTAGTTGTTGTAATAAGCTCTTCTTATAATCCATTCCAGGCATCCACAATTCTATGTGGAAAACTATATTTTTCAATGTCCTTTAAACACTGACTCTTTATTTTCCTTGAGTATCCTCTCATCTGTCTAGTTTCTTCCTCCATCATCACCAAGTTTTGCTTGTCCAGCTTTTCAATGCAATTTACTATCTTATTATAGTGTTATTTAGATATCCTATCTCCCTTCAATCTTGCAGAGCTGGCAGTCCCATTTCTTTTAATCTGTCTCCATAAGTTAGTTTTCTTAATTCTGGCACCATGTTTGTGCCAACTCTTTGGATCCTTTCTAATTTTCTTATATCCTTTTTCATTTTCGGTAACCACACGACTGCTGTATATTCCAACCTTGGATGTATCATGCCGGTTAAAATTTTACTCATCAAATCTTTATCCATGTAGTGGAAGTGTAGTGAAGTGTTTTTTTTTTTTTTTTATAGTTTTAGTGGTAAATTAACAAGATTTCTGCATTATCAACTGGAGAAACATTTTTTTTAAAAGGCTGTAATTAAAGTGACGTGGGTATTCACGGATGTTTTTATGGTTTTATTAGTAAGTTAACAAGATTACTGCATTATTAACTGGAGAAACACTTTTAAGAGGCTCTAATTGAAGTGACGTGGGTTTACAAGGTTGTTTATACGGTTCTAGTAGTAAATTAAGAAGATTTGTGAATTATTAACTGGAGAAACACTCTTGAAAACCCCCGCTTGTCATCTCTGTGGCTTTGAAAAAAACAGTCGTGGTAAGAGAGCAAAGCATTTCTCAATCCTTAACACCACAACTATAACTATCCTGCTATGACTATCCTACTATCCTATCCTTGGGGAAACACTATCAGCACCACTAAATGTACAAAAAGTAAATGAATGAAACAAAAAGAAAACGAATATTTTTCATTTTTTGATTAATTAAAAGTGCAATTTTTACCAGCCCGCCACGGCCCTGCTAAATTCCCCGGGTCGGGAACCACTGCCTTAAAGTTGGCCACAATAATAAAGAGGTAAATGTGTTGAAGCCTCCTTTTTCAATGGGGTTCAGCTTACAAGAAGATGGAGAAACAGGAGCAGGCAGGCAGACAGTTCCAGATTGTAGCAGAGAAAGGGATGAAGGATTGAGAATACTGGTTAACTCTTGCGTTAGAGAGTTAGCCACATTAATAAAGGGATAAATGTGTTGAAGCCTCCCTCTTCAATGAGTTCAGCTTATAGGAAAATGGAGAGACTGTAGCAGGTAGGCAGGGATTTCCAGAATGTACCAGAGGAAGGGATGAAGGATTGAGAATACTGTTTAACTCTTCGGTTAGAGGGTTAGCCACAATGATAAAGGGATAAACGTGTTCAAGCCTCCCTCTTCAATGAGTTCAGCGTATAGAAAGATGGAGGGAATGTCTGCCATCATTATCATTGCCGCTGTCTTCATCGACTGTAATGAAAATTAATGTCAAAATTCTCAAATGAAGAAATATTGATATACAAAGATGATTTTTTAAGGTGTTATACCTGTCACAAATTCACTTGTTGCCCCCAAACATGTAGCACGACTTTTGATAAGTATTGAAGAATAGTTCATTTCTTTGAAAAGGAATAAATCCTTATGAAAACAGTGACTCATCATCAACAATTTTATGTCTATAATGTGTAATGAATTTCTTATTCATCATAATGCATGTACAATAATAATTTAATAAAATTTTCTAAGTTAATTTTGTTGTATATATAATGCCTTCTTAGTATTGCAATATACATCCTTGGAACATAGGTAATAGATGTCACTTACTTTTAAGTGACATAGATAATAACAATGAAAAATGAAATATTAAGATAGCTGTAAGTAGATGTATCATGGATATAAATATTTAGACAGTAGCTCAAAGAACAGAATATGAATATGATGCACGACATGGTACCTTTTCTCAGCCACAATCTCGTGCTTGTTAATGCAGCCCCCAAAGTAAACATTGTTGTGGCCATGAATTTCCCACACCATTGTGTGGAATGTAAGGACATTAAATCAGGACGGTAAAATCGAAGAACTTGTTGCTGAATTTGAAAAGTATAAGCTGGATATGTGTGCGTTGACG
>CM035215.1:5503864-5546407 GCA_020233015.1 Callinectes sapidus | reverse complement strand
GTGATGGGTCCTTGAGTGAGGCTTTTGAAGTTTAGTCGGGTGTGATTCAGGGAGGGATTCTTTCCCCTTTGTTGTTTGTCCTTGTTACTGATTATGTGATGAGGAGGGTTGCAGAGGAAACTAATGCTGGAATTGTGTGGGGAGATGGACGTAAATTAGCAGATTTGGATTATGCAGATGACATTGTGCTTATTAGCGAAGGAACAGATGAGATGCAAAGGGTCTTATATTGTATAGTGAAAGAGGGGGGAAAAGTTGGCTTGATTATTAATTGTGCAAAAACGGAAATGATTAATATGAATATTGCTAACCCAAGAGCTTGCGTGATTGTGGGAAGAGTTGTGAAACAAGTAGAAAAGTTTAAATATCTTGGTACGCTTTTGTCTATGGATGGATCGTTAAAAGTGGACTCTGAGGAAAGGTTAAGTATGGCGAATCAAGCGATGGGCATGTTAAAAACAGTGTGGAATAATAATAACTCTTCAGTACACACTAAAATAAAAATTTATAAAACTATGGTTAGAACTATGTATTTTGATTTATGGGCATGAATCGTGGTATAGTACAGTAACATCGGATAAGAAATTCGTGGTTTTCGAAAATAAGGCTTTGCGAAGGATTTTAGGAGTTAAGTGGTGGGATAGGGTTTCAAATGATAGAGTGAGAGAAATTACGGGTGTGCAACCGGTAGATGAATATGTTAGATTGTCTCGATGGAAATGGCTAGGACACGTCTTCAGAAGGGAGGGAGTGATTGTACGGGGAACACCCGGTTGGCAAGTGCAGGGTAGAAGAGGGAGAGGAAGGCCGAAGGAGATGTGGATGCGCACAATGAGGCGAGGAGCTGGTGAAGAGTGTTGGGAGGATTTGGAGGAGTTAGCACAGGATAGATGGTGATGGCGTGAATTCATTGAGGCCCTATGTATCCCTCAGGGTGCCACAGGAGTTGACTGATTGTGTCCAGTCCAGACAGAAGGGAATGTGGTGAACCGCCACCTGAAATCAAGAAAATCAAAATTATAATATTGATATGTGGTAGCATCTCAATGTGATAGTTGCATCATCACTCACCAATTATACTACAATCAATCAATCATGGGGGGCATACGCCGGGGGGCGCGTTGCCTCGCCTACGGCGCCACTCCTGGCGGTCACGCTTCCCGAGTCTCCATGCAGGGTCCCTTCCTATACCGAGTAACTCCCAGCAGGAGGTATCGACTTGCCGCAGCCAAGAGTTCTGTGGGCGTCCCCTAGGCCTCCTCCAAGTTGGGTTGTCCCTTACGGAAACAACCCGACAAGCAGGGTCGGCTTCCGGGTATCGCGCCACATGCCCACATAGCCGCAGACATACTATGCTAGTAATAGGCCTCGAATCGGTCTCGTGGAACAATCGCTGATTTGACACAAAGTCATACCAGCGGTATCCCATGATCCTACGAAGGCATCTAGTACCAAAGACATCAATTCGCTTTTTCAGGTCGGTGTTCAGTGTCCATGTCTCACAACCATAGAGTAAGACAGGGATCACCAGCGACTTGAAGATCCGAATCTTTGTCCGTCTGCACAGATATCGACAATGCCAAATACTCGTGTTGAGCGAATCCATAACGCCGTTGGCTAGGCCAATCCGCCGTGTTACTTCTTGGCTCGACCCACCATCGTTATGTACTACACTACCAAGATCTCAATGTCCTCGCCACACGCATGGACAGACTGTACTGTTTCATCCAGCACGCCTCCAAACACCTGGACCTTGGTCTTGGCCCAGGAAACCTTAAGTCCCAAGGGCTTCACCTCCTCGTGCAGTACCTCTAGAGCCATTACCAGAACCTCCAGTGACTCAGCGAAGATTGCTGCATCATCAGCAAAAACAAGATCTGTAATTTGGTGTTGCCGACAGATGCTCCACAATGACTTTGTTCCACAACTCTGCCTAGTACCCAATCCATGCATGTGTTGAAAAGTGATGGAGCAGCACACAGCCCTGCCTCACACCTGTATTCACAGGGAAGAAGCTGGACACGCCTCCTCCACACTTCACAGCACTTACAGTCCCGGAGTACAGGCCAGTTAATAGACCAATAATCCTTGCAGGAATCCCACGGAGACGCAGAAGATCCCAGAGTGTCTCTCGATGCACTGAGTCAAACGCCTTCTTGAGATCGACATAGGCTGCAAGCATTCCCTGTCAAAACTCACGTCGGCGCTCCACCAGTACGCGAAACGCTAGGATACGGTCAGTTGTTGACTTACCGGGCGTGAACCCTGACTGTTCAGGTCTCTGATGCTCCAGCAGGTGAGTGCGGATCCGTGTCAGCAGCAAATGGGCAACCACCTTGCCTGGTACGCTGAGCAGCGTTATTCCACGGTAGTTGATGCTGTCTTGACGGTCCCCTTTCCCCATCCAGATAGGGAAGACCAACCCCTTCTTCCAGCCAGGGGTAATGGTACCTGAATGCCATACAGCAGTCAAGACAGCATGCAACCCACGGATCATGGCTTCACCCCCAGCTTTGAGCAGCTCCGTACTGATGTTGCAGATGCCAGCTGCCTTTCCACCCCTCAACTTTGCCACAGCCTCTTTGACATCGCCAATGGAGGGTGCAGTTTCGTCAATGGGTGGATCAGCATCCAGCGTCTGCAATCCTGCAGTCCGGAGCTGTCCGCTTGGAGGATCCACCGTGAACAGCTGCTCAAAGTACTCAGCCCAACGAGCCATCTGCCCATCTGCGTCCGATATGAGGCAACCATCTGCTGTTCGGATAGCACTCACCTGAGAAGTAGACTTGGAGCGAAGTTTCTTCAGAGCTCGATAGGCAGGTCTGAGGTCATGAGCATTTAAATGACACTCGACATCCTCAGCGAGACCCCTGACGTACCTCTCCTTGTCTCTTCTCAGAAGAGTTCTAGTCCTACGTGACAGAGCCCTGTACTGGTCATGGTCCCCAGCATGTCTGGCAACGCGGCTCTCCTCAATACTTTCCAGCGTCTCTACCGAGGTGAAGCCACTCCGTGACCTCGGGCGCTCCCCAATGGATTCCTTGGTAGCCTCAACAGTCTCACGTTTGAAGGTATCCCATAGCTCTTCAGGGTCCTCAAGGGTGTCGAGCACTCCAAACCGATTGGAGACTGTTACTACATACTCTTGTGCACATGTCAAGTCCTTCAGCTTCTCAAGATGAAACACAGTGTGGTTGCGTCTTGGAGGCTTTCTGGACTTGATTTGAAGCTTGAGTGAAGCAACAACAAGCCTGTGATCAGTCGCAAAGAACTCGGCACTCCGAAAAACCCTGCAGTTCTGGAGGATCCTCCAACGAGCTACACCAAGTCCAGCGGTGCAGCGCTGATCTCTGATACCAGGAACCTGCAATTCTCAGCCTTCTGGATCTTGCTAAATTCAGAAGGAAAGAGCTGTTGTCATTTCTGGTACCAGAACCATGGCGACCAACACATATTTCTCAGCCAGCCCTTTCGGTGCCAGTGACAGCATTAAAGTCGCCCAGGACAATGAGTGCATCACGACGGAGACACAGTACAGAGTCGAGTTTGGCATAGAACATCTCCTTCTCTTCAGTTTCACATACCTCGGTAGGAGCATATACAGCAACAACAGACATGAAGCCTAAACTGTGCTTCAGCCTTAATCGCATTATACGCTTATCAACCGGAGTAACCTCTACAACAGACGGCTGCAGTCTGCTGGAGATGCCTATGGCTACCCTCTTGACATGGTGACCATTGCTCGTGCCGGACCAGTAGTAAGTAAAACCCTTACTACTGGTCTCGCCACTGCCAGGCCTCCTTGTCTCAGAGAGCCCCACCATATCCACCCTCAGCCTACTGAGCTCATCTGATAAATGAGGCAGTCGGTGATCCTCTGAGAGACTCAGGACATTCCAGGAGCCCACACGCAGAACCCTTCGAAGGTTCACCCCAGGAGCGGTCCAACGTGCAGGCGCCACATTTGCAGCCCCACCGGCACCCCCAAAATCAGAAGTAGGGCTAGGGGGTCCTCCCGCCCCTTTCAGGACACAGGGCTCCCGCAGGCTTTCCCCTGCATCCGTCATACCGGTAGGCAGGCCCTTCTGGTGCCTTGGCACCCGAGAGGTCTGCACGGTCGGACCCCCCAGGATACTTGGATCGGGGCCGTGGCCAGAGGCTCGCCCGCGCCTATAGCCCCCACCCCTCTAACTTTGTTGGTGGCTGTGGGTATTTTTTACGAGGAGGGGTTGCAAACCCCACCCCAACCAGCTGGTCAGCTATGGCCAGGGACACTGGTATCCCTGGGGGGAAGGACCCTGGCTGCCCAAAAAGGAGAAAGAGAAGGCACAGATGAGGAGAGACAGAGGGGGGAGAGAGCTATGGGAGGTAGAGGGCACTCACTCCTCACTTGGAAAGAATCGACCCACCACCAAGCTACTGTATATAATTAATTATTTTAACCTCACCTAACCTTTGCGTGATGTGATATTATGCTGCTTTGATTTTTTTTCTTTATTCTGGTAGATATGTTGTGAAGGCAAAACCGAGATGTGATCTCAGCCGTGTTGAGTCCGCTAATGCATTCTGGATGCGAGAGTAGGATAAGCAAAACCGATGTGTGATATCAGCCGTGTTGAGTCCGCTAATGCTATTCCAGTGAAGGTGAAGGAAATCCACTCTTGTTACTCTCTGCTTTATTCATTTTATATCTTTGGTATATGTTTAGATTTTCATTAGTAATACATTATTTGGTATATGATTATGGTGTGAGATGTGTGTAAGATGAGTGTAGTGTTAAGAATGGATGATGGTTGAAATGAATATTTATGTGCGTTTTAATGTGTATGTTGGTTTGTGTATGATGTGTATGTAGAACGGATGAAATGATATATATAGGAATGATATGTACAGAAATGAAATAGTCTGCGCTCAAGACAGACAGAGAATGTGAGAATGGTATATTTAAGGGCAGACTGAAGTAGTGTGCTGCTACAGTACTCCCCCCTCATTGACGAGGTAGGAGGAACATGACTTTTCTCTGACGCGGTGTTTCAGTAGGCGTGTCCGGAGGGTCCGCGAATGGTGTTACCGAAGCATGGGAGAGTATGTAGGCCGGCTTGATCCTGTCGATGGCGATGACATGGGCACTGCCGTTTTTATTGATTGTGATTGTCTTCCGGGTCTGGCGCAGAACTTCAAAGGGCCCTTCGTAGGGTTGCTTGACGGCGTCAACCCTGACGAAGACGTGGGAGCAGTCTTCGAGGTCCTGGCTGACGAACGTCTTTGTGGGATAGGTGCGAGGTTGCACGGGCTGCAGGCTTGCCATGGACTGTTGGAGGCTGCTGGCGAAATCCTGGATGCTGCAAGGTGGAGTGTCTTGGGGTGAGCTACAGAGGAGCTCACCAGGCAGTCGGAGGTTTGTCCCGTATACCAGCTTTGCGGAGGAGTGTTGGAGGTCCTGCTTCAGAGAGGCACGAATGCCAAAGAGGACGAGGGGTAAGGTGGCACACCACTCCTCACGTGGCTGTCTGGAGGCCATGATGGATGCCTTCAGCTGGCGGTGGAAACGCTCCACCATAGCGTTCGCCTGGGGATGGTAACTAGCAGTCCTGAGCCGTCGGATGCCCAGCAGGGTCATGACCTTGCCCCACAAGCGGGACTCAAACTGGCTGCCACGGTCGGAGGTGAGGTTGAGGGGAACACCGAATCTGGACACCCATGTGGTGATGAAGGCGCGAGCGACGGTGTCGGTGGAGATGTCAGCCAGTGGTGTCACCTCTGGCCAACGTGTGAAGTGGTCAACACAGGTCAGGATGTAGCGGTTGCCATCAGAGTATGGGAGAGGTCCAACCAAGTCGATGTGTACGTAGTCGAACCGAGAAGAGACTGGTGTGAATGTTCCGGGAGGGGAACGTGTGTGTCGTGTCACCTTGGAGGCTTGGCAAGGGACGCAGGTGCGTGTCCACTCCCTGACATCCTTGTTCATACCCATCCAGATGAACCTGGAGGTCATCATCCGCTGCGTAGTCCGAATGCCAGGGTGGGAAAGGTCGTGCAGCTGACGGAAGAGGGGATACCGGTGTTTCTTCGGTAGGTATGGCCGGAAGGTGTCGGTGGAGACGTCAGCATAAAGGTGCACTTGTGTTCCCCGAAGCTGGATCCTCTTCATGGACAGTGTGGCATTTTCCTTTAGCTGCTGCAACTCAGGATCAGAGGCCTGGTCAGCAGCAATTGCGGCGTAGTCGATGAGAGAGGTGGAGGTCGCGCAGATGTTACGGGAAAAGGCGTCGGCGGGAGCGATGTCGTCGCCTTTGATGAAGCGGAGGTCCGTGGTGAACTGGGAGATGTAGTCAATGTGACGTAGTTACCTTGGGGAATAGGATGTCTTGTTGTTGTTGAAGATGGTGGTTAGTGGTTTATGGTCAGTGTAGATGTTGAATGGGCGACCTTCGACGAAGTACCGGAAGTGTTTGACTGCCTTGTAGATGGCGAGGAGTTCTCTGTCATAAGTGCTGTACTTAGTCTCGGCACTCTTGAGCTTCTTTGAAAAGAAAGCGAGTGGCTTCCACGCACCTTGAACGTGCTGTTGCAAGATTGCCCCAATGCCGGTGTCAGAAGCGTCGGTGGCGATAGAGATGGCGGCGTCTGGGGTGGGAAAGTCAAGGGAAGAGGCGTCGGCGAGTGCGGTCCTTGCAGCGAGAAAGGCGTCGACAGCTTCGGAGGTCCAGTCCAGGGTGATGGACTGGCCTTTCTTGGCAGGCTTCAACATGGAGTAGAGAGGCTGGAGGAGCTGTGCGCAGCGGTGGATGAAGCGATTATAATAGTTGAGCATCCCCAGAAACTGCTTCAGTTGGCGCTGTGTGGTAGGCTTGGGGAACTCCTGGATGGCTTTACAGCGAGATGAGGTGGGGGTGATGCCAGAAGTAGATACTGTGTGGCCAAGAAAGTCGACTGTGGACACGCCGAACTGTGACTTGTCGGCATTAACTTGGATGCCGTAGTCCTGAAGGCGAGTGAAGACTTGTTCGAGGTGGGCCCGGTGTGTGTCAGCATCAGAACTGGCGATGAGGATGTCGTCGACATATGTGAAGCAGAACTGGAGACCGCGCAATACTTCATCCATAAACCGTTGGAAGGTCTGTGCAGAGTTCTTCAGACCGAAGGGCATCCTGGTGTATTCGTAGAGGCCAAAGGGTGTGATGATGGCCGTCTTCGGGATGTCTGCAGGCTCGATGGGAATTTGGTGAAAAGCCTTGACAAGGTCGATCCTCGTGAAGATGGTGGATCCATGAAGTTGTGAAGAGAACTCCTGGATGTTGGGCACAGGATAGCGGTCAAGTTGTGTGCAGGAGTTCAGGGCTCTGTAGTCTCCACATGGTCTGATGTCGCCATTCTTCTTGGAGACGACGTGGAGAGCTGAAGACCAGTTGCTGGAGCTGGGGCGAATAATGCCTTGTTGCATAAGGGATTCAAATTCTTCTTTTACCTGTCTGTAGCGTTCAGGTGCAAGGCGGCGGGCCTTAGCGAAGACAGGCGGACCAGATGTGTCAATGCAATGAGTCACGTGATGCTTGATGGGCGTAGTGGCTGAGTACGGCTGCGTGAGAGCCGGGTAACTCGAGAGCAGCGACGCAAACTGGTTGTCCCGACTTATGGTGGAGAATCCAGTACTAACGCCGGGTGTAGTCTTGCCTCGCGTCCAGAGTGAAGTGAGAGGGTCCAGGAGCTTGCGACTTCCAAGGTCAACCAGGAGGTTGAAGTGTTGCAGGAAATCGGCGCCGAGGATGGGTTGGGAAACTGCTGCCACGTAGAATGTCCAGGTGAACGACCGACGGAGGGAGAGTTCCAGTGTCAACGTCTGCCGCTGGAAGACAGGGATCCTGGAGTTGTTGGCTGCGTAGAGGTGAGTGGTAGGGGTTAGCAACTTCTGGGTCTGTGTGGCGGGTAAGACACTAACTTCTGCGCCAGTATCGACAAGGAAGATGAAACCAGTGAGACGGTCGTGGACGTGGAGCAGTTTCGAGGTGATTTGGCGGATGTTGTGCGCCATCAGCATCCGCCGGTCTGGTTTAACGGTGGAGCGTTGAAGGAGCAGGCTTTGGTGCACTTTATTGCGTCGTTCCCGAAACGATTGTGGTAGTAGCATACACCTGGCGTGCGGGAGCGACTACCTCTGGACGCAGACCGTGAGCGACGATAGGGTCGTGGAGAGCGAGACCGATGTGGCGGGGGGTGGTAACGCTGAGTGTCGCTGAGTCGTTCCTCCAAGGAGTTCACCTTCAGCGTCAGTTGGGTTATGAGGTGTACCAACTTCTGTGTGTCAGAGGTAGAGGAGACGGTGGCGACAGATGGAGGATGCTCAGCCGGAGTGGATGCCATGTAGTCATCTGCGAGCTGCGCCAGGTCGTTCAGCGATAGCTTGTCCTTTACACTGAACAGGTTGCGCTGCAGGGCAGGGGGCAAGCGTTGATAGAAGAGATGGGTGAATAGAGTTCTGTCAAACGAATCGAACTTGTCACCCAGAAGTCTTTTCATACGACGAAGGAGGTCAGACGGTTTTTCGTTCCCGAGTTCCTCCTTTGATAGTAACGCCTGAAGACGTGCAGAGACGGAGGACTCAAGACGGGCAAGGACCGCCTTCTTGAGGTCTTCGTAGGGCGTGTTGGAGGTGGAGGCGCTGGCGATCGCGTCAGAAACCTGGGAAACCACATCTGACGGCAGGAGGGTGCAGGCGTGGCTGAACTGCGCAAGACTGCTTGCAATCTTGTGGGCTCTGAAATTCACCTCAAGGATGGTGAACCAGATGGTAGGGTCGTGCGGAGTGAAGGCAGGTGCGCGGAGAGGGGCGGCCTGTGGAGGCTCTTCGTTTGACATGGTGGCTTGAGGTGGTGGTGCACCGCTGGCCGCGTTAAGAACGGCCTTGCTGTGTAAGCGTGGGCTGCGGCGAGAAGGAAAGGGGGTGGCGAACGGCGGCGGGGCAGGGACAGGCAGAGACGTCCTGTAGCCGTCGTTCGATTCTGTCTCCGAAATACAGGTCACTCCGGGAGTCACCAATTGTTGTGAAGGCAAAACCGAGATGTGATCTCAGCCGTGTTGAGTCCGCTAATGCCTTCTGGATGCGAGAGTAGGATAAGCAAAACCGATGTGTGATATCAGCCGTGTTGAGTCCGCTAATGCTATTCCAGTGAAGGTGAAGGAAATCCACTCTTGTTACTCTCTGCTTTATTCATTTTATATCTTTGGTATATGTATAGATTTTCATTAGTAATACATTATTTGGTATATGATTATGGTGTGAGATGTGTGTAAGATGAGTGTAGTGTTAAGAATGGATGATGGTTGAAAGGAATATTTATGTGCGTTTTAATGTTTATGTTGGTTTGTGTATGATGTGTATGTAGAACGGATGAAATGATGTATATAGGAATGATATATACAGAAATGAAATAGTCTGCGCTCAAGACAGACAGAGAATGTGAGAATGGTATATTTAAGGGCAGACTGAAGTAGTGTGCTGCTACAGATACATATTTAAGTTCCTTAATATTTGGAGTCTGGTTGGGTTACTTCACATTGGTTATATTATTTATGTTTATCTAGATTATTGAATTAACCAAAACCACCTAACCAAACTCCGCATATAAAAGAACCTAAATATGTATCAACTAGAAAACAAACTTAATCAAAGTAACATAACCAAACAACCTAATCACACAAAAGTTGTACTTATTATTACCAAATCTAAGTATAGATAATAATCATTATTGTTATTATTATATGATTAGTATCATTATAAACTAATCAAACTTAATCAAAGCATAACCAAACACCTTAGTCACACAAAAGTTATAGTTATTTTTCCAAACCATATTATTGATAATAATTTTTATTGTTATCATTATCATTATTATGACCTAATCAAACTTAATTAAAGTAGCATAGCCAAACAACCTAATCACACAAAAGTTTTAGTTATTCTTACCAAACCATAGTATATACTCGTATAATAATCTCCATTGCTATATCATTATTATAAATTAACCAACTTAATCGAAGTAGCAAACAACCAAACAACCGAATCACACAGTTATAGTTATTCTTACCAAACCAAAATGTTAATAATAATAATAATTATTGTTGCCAGTATCATTATTACATAATCATAAACTAATCAAAACTAATCAAAGTTGCATAATCAAACAACCTAATCACACAAAAGTTATAGTTATTCTCACCAAACCAGAGTATTTAAAATAATGATTTTATTGTTACCATTATTATATAATAATTATTATTATCATAATCTAATCAAACTTAATCAAAATAGCATAACCAAACAACCTGATCACACAAGTTGTAGTTATTTTTTTACCAAACCAAAGTATTCATAATAATCATTTTTATTGTTACCATAATTTTTTTATAGCTATTATTATAAACGAATCAAAATGGCCAACAAAATGAACAACTAATCCAGCTGCAGCTACATAGGTGGGTGACTACCCTGTTATCATTACTAAGGCAGATGCATAAAAACTTATTATTGCTGCAGTAGTGGCATGCCTTTAAATTGAAAATGTTATTCCTGCTCCTGCTCGTGGCAAAATTTACTTGCCACTTCTTTTGGCAATCTTTGACAGAGCGCTGGCCAGTGGAATATTCCCTGGCCAAGCGATCTGCCATCTTCGCCCAAGCATCCCTCTTGCCTTTCGTCGTGACGCCTAGCGATCGAAAATTCGCCTCGGAGGATTTTCCTTTCCTCACCGTAGCACTGGACAAGGAGGCGTATTTCTTCCTGTCCCCTATTTTCCTTGCGTTTCGGTGAGGGAGAAACCTTCGTAGTAGCCGCCATTCTTGACATGTATGTATACTACATTTTTCTCATGAAAGTCAGATTCTTTACGAAAATATATAAATAGCATTTCTCATCATAAATTATACATTATTTGGGTGATCTATTTAGTAAAAAGTGTTTTTATTTTTTATTTTTTTTATACATGGACATTTGCTATGTTTAGTGATATCTTGACATGTTTAATGGAAGTCTGAGACGAGGACTGAAACAACACCCTAGGACGCGGTTTTCATTCTCAGACGCGATTTTAGGACGAAGCCAGAACTTTTATAAGTACTGTATGGCTCCTGATCTTTTCTCCACCTCTGCAATCAGCTCTTCAGTCAAACAACTCTTTGAAAGACGTCTTTCCAACTCTTCGCTCACTGAAGGAGCAGGATACTGTGTGCCTCTGTGAAGAATAAACCGAAACAGTGAAAGCAGCCGGTGGCAGGCTGGTGGAAACGAAAAGTTTATCGTGAGCATGCTGCCATGTGAAATAGCTGTTTTCATCGATGCAGCTGCAGCAGCAAGGCCTTCGCAGATGAAGACTTCTTTCTCTGCAGCAGCTGATGCACTGACACTAATAGTGACTATAGTGACTAGAGCATTTTCTGTTGTCATGGTGTCACTGCAAACAATGGACTAAATATTACATAGGTGTAAAAGCTTGGAGAGACAGCTTATCTTCACCCCTTGCTAGCTCCTGCTTTTAGAAAGGACTGCCGATAATGATTATTAAACATCTGACAAACTGAAATTTTTCTTTTCACTGAATGGTGCCTTAGTGACAAAGAACAGTATTATCAGTATAAGAATAATATTTTACCCATATCTGTTAATTTGATAAAACTTTAATTGACCTCAATAAAGAAGGCAAAAGTTATAATCCATGTAATGAAAATAATGGGAATTTGGGGAGAAAGGTATAGTAATGATGAATTTGAAGAGTTACAGGAGAGTTTGAGTTGAGAGAAAGAAGAGACAAGGAGGTAGGTGATACTGAGGTGGAGTGGAGTCCTTTAATTAAGAATATGCTAGTAGAGGAAGGGCTAAATTATATAATAAGAAAACATGAAACAAGTAGATACACTCTTGTCAGCACGCTGGATATCCATCAGAACCACAACTACTTCTCCCAGAACAGGCTTGTTAGCTGGCCCCAGGATCTGACTAATAATTTCATCCACAGTATCCAGTGGTGGAGGAGGAGGACAACCACCTAAAGAAAAAAAATGCACGTATGATGATACAAATTGCACTCTTCTAAGCATAAAAGGTTGTACTCCTTATGGTATTGTCACAAGCCACAGATACTGAGCTACCCCTGACGATGGCAAGTTGACATTTACCAAGCAATGATGATCGTATATCTTTTAACACACACATACCCAGTTTTGGGGTAAAGAGAACATGGCAAAGGGGCCGGTTATCTTACAAATTACTTTATAGGACCGTACCACGTTTTGGGGAGGGTTTAGGGTAGATCAATCGTAGAATTTTGAAATTTTTATTGAGAAGTTTCCTTAATACTAAACTTACTATCACTAAGTTTCAGCGCGATATCTGCAAGAGAAAAGAAGAAAAAAAATAAATGAAATTACAAAGGGCGTTTTCAGTGGCGTCTTTTCGTTCGCCCTGCACCCGAACGATGTTCGCCTTTGAAAAGTACAAGTCCACTGAAAACGATAGTAACACTGCCAGACGACCCTCCCTTGTTGCCGGCCGGAAAAAAAAAAAAAAAAAATTCGTACTCTTCATTCTTGCCTGAATTACTCCGCGCGCCGCTGAGGCTTCCTCATTTCACCACACACCAGAAACACGGAAGCATGGAGAGCGACAGTAGCACCGACTCAAGAGATGTACATGAATGAAAAAGAGTACCCTTCTAAAGCACCGAGACTATGGTTGAGGACTTTCTAATGCGTAAAAGGTATTGTTACGAATGTTTAATATTGGGTGTGTGTGTGTGGTATAATAGTATCGGGGCTGTGTGTATGTGTGTGAGTGGTGCGGGGTGGAGACTGCTGAACTCTGCTTTGTCCTCCAATTTGATCTGCTATAAGTGCACTTCGCTACACTTGCCCATCCAAGCTGTGTATATCACGCCACCCCCCTTGCCCTGCCTTGTTGTGTAGCTGTGGCCTGAAACGTGATGAAGGCAGAGAAGGTGTGAAGGGAGAAGGAGAACGTAACAACAGTATTGTAGATTTCATAGTACCACAAATAATTTATAAACGGTGGGTCAGGTTTAATTAGAATGCATTCTTATTTGTGAGGACGGAATTAGGTAAAAGTGCAGAACAGCTGCTTCCTCCCTTTCACCCCCCCCCCCTTCCTCCCTAGTGAGAGCTGCCTTGTCGTGGTGGGGGGGCTTGCATACCCGAAGTACCTGTAGAGCTATGCTGGAGAGGGTTTTGACTGCTCTGCCCCTTTTTAGGGAGAGAGGGTTTCCCATGCCAGTAGGGTCTGTCAGGGAAGGGCCAGACTAAATGGTTCCCAAGAAGTAGGCTGCCAGTACGAGTCAACGGTGCCGGCCGCCAGAGGAACCACCCTGCGTTGTTCCGCGTCCTGCGGATGGTTGGGTGTCTGGGCCGGAAGACGATGGGGAAGGGGGTCTTAGCACCGCCGTTGGCAGACATTCGTATTGATGGGGGCTGCTTTTTGAAACGAGCAGATTCATGGGGGACGAGGTAACCCGGCGGCCAGCGGTCAGTCCTCTCGTTGATCCGGTAGGCGGTAGCTCTTGGACTTTGGGGCCATATATTCTTTAAATCTATGTATATGTGGTTGACCAGGCCTCCGAGGTAGTTTCCTCTGGTCACAGTAATGACTTGGACTCACCTGCTGCTGGTGGACATGATGTCCTTCTCCTGCATGACCTTCCCGAGGAACTTACCTGCAGGGTCATTCATGATTTTGTAATGCCGTATGGGGACATTGTCTGCATCCAGCTCACATATAACCGGGACTGTCCTTCTAATAAGTGTTATGTGGTCTTTGTCACAGCCGCAGAGGTTAGGTTAGCTTTGCAGGCCGTGGGATCGTTCAACATCCCAAATCTTCATGCAGAGACCCTCTCCTCAAGAAATGTGACCGAGTCTGATCTTGACTACGTTCCTAACATCCTGGAGCGTACAGCCTCTTCGGAGGCTCGACAAGCCCCCCCCCCTCCCCCCCGTGGTTCGTTGCCAATTATTGCAACGACAAGGAAAATTTCATCCACCCGGTAACTTTATGGAGAAGTGGGCCACATACACAGGGAAGATGTTAAAAAATACAGTAAGGGGCTACTGATTAAGGGCAGGGATTTGACTTAAGCAAAGATGCTGCTAAGGTATGGAAGGTGACAGGAAAAGACAATATGATCATTCTGACCTTCTTTGGTTCTTCCCACCCAGATTACATCAACGTTGGCCCACTTCCGCTAAGAGTTACGAGTTCGACCACAGTCGAAAACAATGCACTACAGCTCCCTGATGCGGTCGTTGCTCATCCAATGATTCCCATGGTACATCGGAGTGTGACTCTACTTCATACTGCTTTCAATGCAGGGACGGCCACAAGTTAAGTTCCTGGGAGTGTCCCCGATATCGCTTAGAGCAAGATGTTTTCCAACATGCGAACTCCCACTTTATAAGCCTAGGTGCTGCCCGTCGAGTACTCTCATTCAGACAGAGAAAGGGTGGTGAGGCTTCTTCATATGCTACCAAATTAGTTTCTCGTAAATCATTTCAGCCCACGACTCGTGATTCTGTGCTAAAGTCTCCTCTTCCTGTACGCCACTCTCCATCTGATGTTCTCTCTTCTCAGATTCCTGTCAGTAACAAAATTTCTTATTTAGGTTTGGCTGATGGCGGTGCTAGTGAAGTTTCTGATGGGCTTCCTTCTGCTGGTATTTTGTCTCCTCTTTCCCCAGAAGCTAGGATGCCACGAATTCCCAAGCGCAGACCACCCACCCGACCTACACACAAACGTCAACACTGCTCTACAGACTCGGTTGATTTATTGAGTGTGGCTCCGACAAAGGTCTCTGTCATTCCTACTCCTCGTGTACAGTCTGTTGATAGAGTCTCTTCCGCTTCTGCAGGCGACTTTGTCAGTTCTTATAAACCTATACGCTCTATTTCTCAGTGTCTTGCTGTTCCGTCTGCAGCTGCAGATGCTGTTGATTGTGAGGACACCCCATTGATTGATGACGCGATGCCCTGTCATTTCGATCGCCAAATGTCTCAAGATCTTTCGATTGGTCAGACTCAGGCTATTGTACATTCCACTCCGTATGATCGCTTTGGTCCTGATGTGGCACCCAACAAATATTTTCAAACAAATTGCTTTCTCGTCCGAAAGCTGAAGGCACTCGATCCGGCTCTCCTCGAGTTCCAATTGCTCCTTCATCTGGAATATCTGGCTCACCGAGTATCCGAGTAAATTGGTAAAAGTAAATGGAGTTCACTTCCTTTGGGAGGGACTCCCCCGAAAACTTAATTTGCCACATTTAAGTTCCTTCAGGAACCTGAACCTCCTCTTGGGAGGAACTCAGATTTTTAATTTCCTGGTTTTCTCCTTCCAAAGTATGGAATATGGCTGTGAGATTTGCTCCTCTGCTACAGAGGCCCACTTGCGTATTCTCCGTGCACCATGCCGGAGTCCGCCTGGCTACCGGTGCTTTCCGATCTTCTCCAATTCCCAACCTCCTTGTAAATGCAGGCTTCTTGCCTCTTAATTTGCGTAGTCATTCGTCCCTGTTGCGTTGTTGGTTCCGGATACAACGCCTTCCCCAGTCTGTCTCCTGTAAGGATTCTCGTTCGCCCTCTTTTACTCCTCGTGCTAGTTTGCCCAAACCTTTTCGGTTTTGGGTTGAGTCTGTTATGGCGACATTATCTGTTCCTTCTGTGTCTATCTGCCCTTACAGGTTGCCTAGAGCTGGGAACTGGCATTTCCATGGTGTCCGTTTGTAAGCCGGTTGTAGATCCGGTGTGTCCGGTTGTAGATATTCAGAAGGATTTACCAACTAATTTTGCTCGTACCCTATCCTTAGAACATACCTCTGACCATTCTGGCTCAATCTCAGTGTTTACTGATGGTTCTAAATCTGATACCGGTGTTGGATTTGGTGTAGTGTTCTCTGCGTTTTATCGGTGAGGTAGTCTCCCGGTGGTGGCTTCTGTTTTTACTGCAGAATTTTCTGCACTAACTCTGGCTTTACAAATTATTTATACTTTTCCTGTTAATTATTTTACGATTTTTAGTGATTCTCGTAGTGCTTTCTCTGCTCTTAATTCTTATACTCTTTCTGGTAATCTCCTGGTCCTCTCCGCACGTGAGTGGTTGTATTTCCTTTACAAGAGGGGGTATCGTATTGAGTTTTGCTGGGTTCTGGAACATGTTGGCGTGCTTGGCAATGAACGAGCTGATAGACTTGTTCGGGAAGCAGCTATTAGGGCTGCTCTTCCTAGCCCTGTACCGTGTTCGGATGTACTCCCAACAATTCGCGAGGCCATCATAGCTAATTGGCAGGAGTGGTAGAACGTTTATGGTGCTACCTCTAAAATGGATGAGATTAATAGAACAGTCTATCATCCTTGGAATTATACTAATGTCCAAGACCGTCGTTCGCAGACATCCTTAGCTCGTCTGCAGATAGGCCACACTCGCCTCACCCACAGCTACTTGATGTTAGGAGATTATCAATCGTACTGCGATGACAGTCCAGTTCCTCTGACTGTACGGCACGTGCTGGTCGAGTGCCCGAGTTTGGGAGAACTCCGGCAACGCTTCCTTTTCAAATGACAAGGTGAGGATGGGGTATACTAAGTAAGGTGTTGGGGCCTGCATGTCCTTCCCCAAGTTATGACGTGTTAGTCTTTTAAAGGAGGTTGGCCTCCTCTCTCTATTATAAAGTTTTTACCTGTCTTTGCTTAATTTACCTTTTTACTTTTAATGTTTTATTTGATTTTATTTATTTTAGTTGATTTTAGCTGTTTTATGGGATTTCAACCATTTGGTAGCGGCGCCATATGACCCTGGCTGTTGAAGCGCCTACTTCAATTCACTTACGCTTTGAAGACAGCGTCGGCGTTTAAAATTACCACTACATCATTGGCTGGAATGACCCTGGTGACCCTTAATTCTGGAGATAGGACCTCCAGAAGCTCCCTCCTAATCTCGATATCCCCGGGGCGGGAGTGCTTTATTCTGACTCGGCCCATGGTGCCGGTCAGATCATGGTGGTAAAATGGCTACCACCACTAGAAACAGAACACTGTACTGCAATGGAAAACACTACGACACACATGAACACTTCACTTCACAAAAAAGCAGCACTAACACAACGTAGACACAAGCACTGGGAAACAGTATGACATGGTGAAACGATCCTACTCAGGATCGAATGTGGAGAATAAACAGTGCTCTCCGATTGGCTGGCTTGGGACAGCCGTGATCCGCTTCCACCCTGGGTCAGGAGGGAGGAAGAGTTCCAGGTTGTTTTAAGGTAAAGCTAGCCGGGTTGCTAACTCCGACCGCCTTGGCTGGACACCGGAGACGGCTACTTATAGAGGAGCGGAAGAGAGGTGCGTGCCCTGTATGAAATGCTATGCTCTTGAAAGTCATGCCACAAAAGACTGCCCAAAAGAGCGTGAATATAAGATTTGTTCGGAGTGTAGCATTGAAGGACATATATGGTTTCAGTGCAAGTCTAAAAACAAAAAAATGTATTAACTGTGATGGCAATCACAGCACCATGGCAATTAAATGCAGTTAAAAAGGCATTTATAAAAGACAAAAGAAAAGAAGAGATTGAAAAAAGTAAGAGGACATATTCAGACACAACACAATTTGGTAGATCACAACAACAAATTCTGGCTCCACCAACACAACAATTTTATTCCATCACAAGAAAAGAGACTAAAAATTAACATATGTGTAGCCCATGCCCACTTTAGTGAGAATCAGTGAGAATCCTGGATCATATGCTAATGAATTAAATAAAGTCCTAATAGCCAATAATCTTCCTACTATAATCATACCGGACATACCAGACTCACAAAAGATTTACAATATCACACCAGAAACACAAACACAAACAAGCACTCAAACACGACAAAAAGAACCTAGAAAGCAGAGTAAAGAGAGGATAGACTATACAAGTAAAGAAAATGAGAGTGAAGGAGCAACAAATAAAGTGTGTGAAAAGATAATAATGAAAGATGTATGGGAGGCAAAGGATATAGGATTACAATTATTTACAACTAAAGAAAGGGGTTGGCCCCAGGGTAAAAACTTTGGCTATGATCATTTAAAAACATGTTTAGAGGACCACACATATAAATAGACTTATGTGGATAGTACTTACCCTGAGGAAAAAAATTACGATGCTATTGTTGATGGAAACATCAGACTTAAGGACTGTTGGTATGCTGCTGATAAAGATGTTTTTAGAAAAATCAGATCAGGTTGCACAATAGAAAGATCACCCCGGCAGGACAGAGACCCGCGCCTTAGAAAACATTCACTGCAATAAATTCACTTCTAATAATACAACATAATGTCTCCAAACAAATATTCTCTCATAAATTATTACGTACAAGAAGCACCTGATGTCATACTATTAAATAGTCATGGTTTAAGATCTGATCAACCTCTAAAAATTCCAGGATATAAAACATATAAAATAAACACCTCTGAATCCCTAGCAGACGGTTCAGCTTTGCATTAAAATACAATATAACACATGGACTTTATGATGATTTTGAAACAGATGTCTTAGCAATTGAATTACAAACAACACTTGGCCCAATTATAATTGCAACAACGTATTTACCACCTCGAAGACCATACCTTCCATTTCCGGATTTTTTCAGACTTTTGAATAACAATATACCCATTTACATTCTAGGAAACTTAAATGGCAGACATAGGTATTTTGGAAATAGTAGCGAAAATACTGGTGGTAAAAGTCTTGTACAATTAATAAACCAAGGGATATTGATGCATATTGGACCACATTTTCCTACTTATTTAAGTCAAGGAGCCGCCACTAATCCAGATAAAATACTAGCAAATAAACATCATTATTTAAATATTAATACTGAACCGGGAGAAATAACAACCTCGGATCACATTCCTATCAAATTTAACATTGCAACAAAATCTTTTATTGTTAAACAACCTAAAGTCTACAGTTTCAAAAAAGGCAATTGGGATGGCTTTCAAGCAGTACTTGAACATAAAATAGAAGTAAAAGATTTAGATGAATGCAGTATCCGAGAAATTGAAATAAGCATTAAAAATTGGATGGATACAGTACAGGAGGCAATGGAAAAATATATACCTAAAAGTGAACATAAACTTGTATATCAATTAAGAAAAAGTCCTGAAATTCAATTACTTGAATTAGCATTTAAAAGACTAAAACAAAATGCAGAGATACAAGGGTGGACTTGGCATAATTGCTATGAATACCTCAGAATAAGACAAGAATCAAGAATACAATGCAAGAATGCTTGGAACAAAAACTGGGAAGATAATATAAACAATATAATTCATACAAGTAAAGATAGTAAAGTTTTTTGGAGTAAAATAAAATTATCTAAAGGCAAAAATTTAATTCATACAAATTATTTAAAGGACACTGATGGTAATAAATATTACACAGATAAAGAAAAATGTAACCTTATAGAACGTAACTGGAAAAATATTTTCAGAATCACAGAAGAAGAGGAGGCTAACTTTGATGAAGCTCACTCTGAACATATTAATTCATACATAAACATTAATCAGGACCGATTAAAGCCATATAACACCAGTAACCTAAGCTGACTTAACAATGAAAATTTCTATACAAGGAAGATAGAAAAATATGAAATTGTTAGATACTTAAAAAAATCAAAGAGAAAAGCACCAGGAGACTCGAAAATAAATAAACTAATACTTGAAAAATGCACAGATAACACAATTCAGCAGTTGAATAACATATCTAATGCTTCTTTTTCTGCTGGCTATTTCCCAACTTCCTTTAAAAAAAGCTATTATTAAATTTATTCCGAAAGATAATAAAATCACATTAAATCCTTTAAATCATAGACCCATATCTCTACTGGAAGTACCAGATAAAATATATGAAAGAGTTGTCCAGGGAAGATTAAATGCATTCCTAAATGACAATAATATTATTAAAGTCAGACAACATGGTTTCAGGCCACAGAAAGGAACAAGTACAGCCCTTACTATAATACATGAAACAATAGCAAACTCACTAGCTAACAAAAAAACAAGTATATGTTGTACTCAGAGATGTATCAAAAGCGTTTGATAAAGTATGGCACAATGGTTTAAAATACAAAAACAGTCGTTTAAAATTACCATCAATAATTGAAAAAAAAAATTGTAATTTTTTGGATTCTAGAAGTGCTAAAGTTAAAATTGGAGAAGAATTTAGCAACGATATAAAACTAGAAAGTGGAGCACCCCAGGGAAGCGTATTATCCCCCATCCTGTACACAATCTATACGAATGATATACCACCTGCGGGTCCAGGGTGTCTTGATATTCTATACGCAGATGATATCACTCAAATTATCACCACACAAAGCAAGTCGAAAAATATGATGAAACTTAGTTGAAAGAGAAATTGAGAGAATAAATAGATTTGAGAAGAGATGGAAAATAAAAACTAACCAAGACAAATTTAAATTAATACTTATAGCACAGAGAAAGACAAAAACTATTGTGGTCAACAACAAAGAGATGGTAAATAGTAAAGAACGTAAAGTGTTAGGATTAACAATACAAACAAGCGGAATCATAGGTCATGTGGCAAAGGTCAAAAACAAAGGGAACGCCGTGATGGCAAACTTGAGAAGATTTATAAACCTATCACCAAAATTAAAGTTGACACTAATAAAAACTTTATTGTTACCAATAATTGAGTACCCAGCCATACCTCTGTGCACAATTTCTATGACCCAAAACAAAAAACTTCAAGTAATAATGAACAGAGCCTTAAGATTTACTAATTATAATGAAGATGACAGACCTTCAACAGTTGAAGAATTACACCTTAAATATCATATCAAACCACTAAATATAATGTTACATACTAAGGCACAAAAGATTTGGGAAACTATTCGGATGACGGAGCCGGACCTCTACATTCAATTGACCCAAGTTTTTGACTATAATCACTCCTGGTTTCCAAAATCCAGCTACACTATTAATTCAGATGAACCACAACCAATATACACCAGTTAATAAAATTAAACTCTGTAAAAATATGATTTAATTATAATTTCTATTAATAAAAAAAAAAATAAATAAATAAAAATTAACTGCCGACAGTAGCGTGTGGCAGGACTTGTGTTTCTGCTGGAGAACTATTTTTGTGTCCTTGATAAAATTAAACTGTGAAACTGCTTTTGAGAAATAATAAACACTAACTCCGTCAGTCGAGATGATAGGATAGATGGGTTTATGTCGACAATGTTGCAAACAGAAGAATTTGTAAACAATATGTTAATTCAATATAATACAACTACAAGATGTCAATTGTCAACAGTCTGGACAGGTAGGGTCTATAGCTGTGGTCCTGACGGAGTATTTTTTCTTGTCATGAAAATTTTTATGATGAGTTCTATATTTAGCCCATAATGAAAATGTACTATTCTCGAGCAGTTTGATGGAGATAGGATAGTTTGACCTGTCGGCAGTTGGTTTTCTCTTGGTTTTCTCTTGTATAATACTTTACTTGGATAATATTTTCTTGTGTAACATTTTTCTTGGGTATTATTTTTACACGTATAAAACTAACTATGTATTTATATCATTTTTATGTTCTGATTTAAAATGCAAGATTATGTACTTAATCTTTCTGAAGTTGTTGGATGTGTTGGTTATTGTCTTTGGAATATTGTTTGAAAAAAAAAAAAAAAGAGCATGAAAAAACAAAAGCTAAAAATTTGTAACAACTACAAATTAAACAAATTAAAAGTAAAAGCTTATCCATAGCAAAGTGGTTAAACCCACTATCTATCTCCCTTCTTACTTTATTTCACCCCTTCTCTTCCCACTCACTTTTTCTTCAGCTAGCTGTCTCCTTTCCTTCACCCCCCCTTAAAAAACAACAACAACAAGTGCGTGCCCCCACTCACCACACTCCCACTCACACTTCCCACTTTGGATTCAGCACTCTAAGCAGCAAAACCTCAGCCCCGCTCTCTCCGTCCTGGCCAACAACATCACCCAGACGGCTCCTCAAAATTGTGAATCGCACACCACAACACCTCGCTCCCTCACTGTCCCGGCACCTTAGTTGTCGAGGCGGTAGGGATTGGTTAGGTGCAAGCGCTACAGTTTTGAAGTTGTACATCCGGGAGCAACACTGCTGTGCTCGAAGCTTGCCACTTGCTTCCACAATTGCAACTGTGTACCGGGACTTTCCCAATTGGTTGAGAGTCCGCCCTTTTGCAATCCTTTTGTCTCCTACTACTTTTCCTTTTCGCCTTTAGCGTCCTCCATGTGGTGAAGGTGAACCCCAAGGCTATATGCACGCGGGGGGCCACTAGTGGCTGCCTTAAACCACTTGGATAAGGTCTGGCAAAACTTAAATAGGGATAGGCGCGGATCAGGTTGGTTACGACAGTTATTAGTAACTGGGCCAACAGACTGATCTGCCTAGGTAGGCTCCTTCTTTTTCACTCTCCAATGTTTGTTAGCTGTGGTTGTTGTCGGATTCCGGTTCCCTTGTAGGATTTATTTTATTTTCTGTGTATAATTGTGTGTCTTGTGTAGGTTTTGTTTTGTTTGGGGTTGTCGGCCTGCTTGACTGGCCTGCTCTGACTTGCCCAGTCAGTGGCTGGACTTATGTTTACGTCCACTTAATGTAGGTACTATGGCTAGGATTAAAATAAAATGTAAACCTAATAACAGAGAACAGAAACTGATCTTGATAGAGACTCTCAGTACCAGAGATATCGAGGTCAGCAGGATAATAACAATTAATGATGGATTTGCAGTGCTGACCATAAATGAACATCATGCTGACAGTATATTCCAAAGCGAAGTTATGCGTGAACTCGAGGCCCAAGGATCCACTCCATATATGCCACCAGAGCTCAAAGTAAAAAAATCTGTCATCATTCCCAGAGTGGATGACATAATTTATGAGAGGCACATAGTTGACATTGGGGATGAGATACAAAAACAGAACTCCTGGATTAATAATGACCTTATAGATGTGTATAAATTTCCCAACTCACCAACTGTAAAGTTAACATTTGCCTAGACAATAACAGCAGAAAAATGTATTGAAAAAGGCCTCAAAGCTTTTAATATCAGCATCCCGCCTCACGAGATAAAACAAGAGACATTTATCCCCATAAAATGCTGTATGAAATGTTACGCTCTGGAAGACCACCACACTAATGAATGTCCCCAACCTAAAGAATTTAAAGTTTGCTCTAAATGTAGTCAAGTTGGACATGTTTGGCATCAATGCTCTGAAACACAGGAAAAATGATTAAACTGCAATGAACCACATAATGCCCTAGCTATGAAATGCAATAAAAGAAAACAAATAAAAGAAAAAAGAAATCAACTAAAAGAAAGGCAGAAAATGTCATATGCCTGTGTTGCTCAAACTACTCCTCCAGCCACAATACCTAGCTATACAACACCACTAGTAACTAAAGAGGAAATACTTAAAATCCATCTTTGTGTTGCCCACGCTCAAAATAAAGATCAAAAGAACCCAGGCACATACAAAGCTGAACTGAATAAAGTACTGAAGGCAAATAAATTACCTACCATTATTATTCCTGATGAGCCTGAGGATAATAATGAAAGCAGCCGAACGGAAACAGTAAAAGGAGCTATGGCCACAGAACAAAGCAAACCTGAACCTAAGGAAAGACGCAGACTAAGCAGAGAGAACAGTACAGAATCTATTAAAGAAGAGAATCTTGACTCCAATAAACTTGGCCTAGAAATTTATACCACCAAAGAACAAGGATGGCCAACAAACTTTAACACTGAAGATCTAGCCAAAACTCTACAGAACAATACATATACATGGCAGTACAAGGACAACAGCTATTCTGAGGAATACATCCTAAGAAAAATTTAGCAGAGGGGAAATCACACTAAACAAATGTTTCTATTTAACAGATAATGACGAATACAGAAAGATAAGTGGCCTTATTCAGGATCGTTCCCCCGCAGAAATTTCAGACCCACGCTTAAATAAGAAGTCGTCACACTATGCCACTATAAATTAAAGATTATACAGCACAATGTCCTGAATTGGAGAACTAACAAAGACTCTCTTATACATAATTACATATCAAACAACCCTGATATAATCCTTCTCAACAGTACTGGAGTAAAATCTAACGAAGAAATTAAGATACCTGGCTATAAAGTTTACAAAGTCAACTACAGTGAGAGTAATTCTGATGGCTCTGCTATGTCTATTAAACATGAAATAAAGCACAAACTTCTGGATGATTTCGATACTGATTTCCTGGCAGTACAAATTGATACTAGTCTTGATCCTATTATAATCGCTACTACCTACTTACCCCCCAGACGGCCGTTTCTGCCATGCACAGACATGCACAAGCTCTTAAGCAATTCCATCCCGACGTATATTATCGGAGATTTTAATGGTAGACATACTTCTTTTGGTAATAGAGACAATAATATAGTGGGCAAAAGCTTAAATAATCTCATCAATCAAGGTAAACTTATCCACCTGGGACCACATTTTTCTACGTTTTTCACACAAAATTCAACATCAAATCCTGACAAAATTTTTGCAAATAAGCATCACTATCTTAACTGTATTTGCGAGCCAGGGGATATCACTACTTCAGACCATCTGCCTATCATATTTAAACTTTCTACAATGCCATTTCTAAAAGAAAAACAAAAGGTATTTAAATTACATAAAGCAGACTGGGAAGCATTCCAACAAAAACTTGATCGGGAAGTGAACATTGTGGATCTTGATGGCAAAAATTTACAGCAACTGGAAGATGCAACCTCGAGCTGGATTAAAGCAATAAAAGATGCCATGAACATAGCTATACCTAAATCAAATCATCAATATATTTCTCAGCTAAAAACCACTCCAGAAATTAAATACTTAGAAATTCTGTCAATATAAAACATTAACAGAGTTCGCCACACACTTTGACTGGACACCTCAAACATACAGAGAGTACCAGAGAATTAAAACCGAATTAAGAGTCTGCTGTAGAGAAGCGTATAATCAAAGCTGGGAAGCTCAAATAAATTATATATCTGAGAACAGTAAAAACAGTAAAGAATTTTGGAACAAAATAAAAATATTAAAAGGTAAAAACACTACCCATACTAATTACATGAAAGATGAAAATGGTAATAAATTTTATACTGACAAGGAAAAATGCAACCTAATGGAAAAGACATGGAAAAATGTGTTTAAGATTACAGAAGATGAGGAAAACAGCTTTGACAGAGAACATTCAGAGCATATTGATAGATACATCGATTTATTCAGTAACAGAGTTAATCCCTTTCCTACAGCTAATACAAACGGAATAAATAATGAAAATTAGCTAACGAGGGAAATAACATTAGAAGAAATAAAAACATTCATAAGAAGATCTAAAAAGAAAACTCCAGGCTCCACTAAGATAAATAAAATAATACTCGAGAAATGCACTGATAAAGCATTATTACAACTTAAAAATATTCTAAATGCCTGTTACTCTGCCGGTTACTTCCCAAATATCTTTAAAGAAGCCATCATAAAATTTATACCAAAAAAAAGATAAAGCCCTCACAAACCCAAATAACTACTGACCAATATCTTTGCTCGAAGTACCGGGAAAAATATTTGAAAGAACTATATTGGCAAGACTAAATAATTTTTTAACTGAAAACAATATTCTCAAAGAACGTCAACATGGATTCAGAGCTTATAAAGGTACACATACTGCCATAACGACTACTTATGAGACAATTGCTAATGCTCTGGCGGAGAAAAAACAAGTATATGTGATTTTCAGAGACGTTGCCAAAGCATTCGACAAAGTATGGCATAACGGGCTTAAGTATTAAATAGTAAGAATGGGGCTTCCTGATGTATTAGCAAAAATATTATGCAATTTTTTAGACAAACGAACAGCAAAAATAAACTTTGGAGTAGAATACAGTAATGTGATTAATTTATTAAGTGGCGTCCCACAGGGAAGTTTACTTTCACCAACTCTGTACACCTTATTCACCAACGACCTTCCCTCACCAGGACACGGCTGTCTTGACACTATGTATGCCGATGATGTCACTCAGATTATAACATATCCAAGTAAATTTAAGCAGATGATGCAAATAAAAGTTGAACGCGAAATAGAAAGAATCAACAAATTTGAGAGACTATGGAAAATTAAAACCAGTGAAGAAAATTTTAAAATAATACCTATAGCCCAAGTAAAAATAAGGAAAATAAAAGTAAACGATAAAGAAATTGAAACATGTAAAAAAGGGAAACTACTTGGCTTAAATATTACATCTAATGGTTTCGTCACACATATAAGACAAACAATAAATAAAGGGAATGGAGTCCTATCAAACCTAAATCAATCAATCAATCATGGGGGGCATACGCCTCGCCTACCCTACGGCGCCACTCCAGGCGGTCGCGCCTCGCGAGTCCCCATGCAGGCTCCCTTCCTATACCGAGTAACTCCCAGCAGGAGGCATCGACTTGCCGCAGCCAAGAGTTCTGTGGGTGTCCCGTAGGCCTCCTCCAGGTTGGGTTGTCCCTTACGGAAACAACCCGACAAGCAGGATCGGCTTCCGGGTATCGCGCCACATGCCCATATAGTCGCAGTTGGCGCTGACGGACTATGCTAGTAATAGGTCTCGAATCGGTTTCGTGGAACAATCGCTGATTTGACAAAAAGGCATACCAGCGGTATCCCATGATCCTGCAAAGGCATCTAGTACCAAAGACATCAGTTCGCCTCTTCAGGTCGGTATTCAGCGTCCATGTCTCATAACTATAGAGTAAGACAGAGATCACCAGCGACTTGAAGATCCGAATCTTTGTCCGTCTGCACAGGTATCGACAACGCCAAATACTCGTGTTGAGCGAATCCATAACGCCGTGGGCCAGGCCAATCCGCCGTGTGACTTCTTGGCTCAACCCATCATCGTTATGTACTACACTACCAAGGTATGTGAAACTTTTCAAGATCTCAATGTCCTCGCCACACGCATGGACAGACTGTACTGTTTCATCCAGCACGCCTCCAAACACCTAGACCTTGGTCTTGGCCCAGGAAACCTTAAGTCCCAAGGGCTTCACCTCCTCGTGCAGTGCCTCTAGAGCCATTACCAGAACCTCCAGTGACTCAGCGAAGATTGCTGCATCATCAGCAAAAACAAGATCTGTAATCTTGGTGTTGCCGACAGATGCTGCACAATGACTTTGTTCCACAACTCTGCCTGGTACCCAATCCATGCATGTGTTGAAAAGTGATGGAGCAAGCACACAGCCCTGCCTCACACCTGTATTCACAGGGAAGAAGCTGGACACGCCTCCTCCACACTTCACAGCACTTACAGTCCCGGAGTACAAGCCAGTTAATAGACCAATAATCCTTGCAGGAATCCCTCGGAGACGCAGAAGATCCCAGAGTGTCTCTCGATGCACTGAGTCAAACACCTTCTTGAGATCGACATAGGCTGCAAGCATTCCCTGTCGAAACTCACGTCGGCGCTCCACCAGTACTCGAAGCGCTAGGATACGGTCAGTTGTTGACTTACCGGGCGTGAACCCTGACTGTTCAGGTCTCTGATACTTCAGCAGGTGAGTGCGGATCCGTGTCAGCAGCAAATGGGCAAGCACCTTGCCTGGCACGCTGAGCAGCGTTATTCCACGGTAGTTGCTGCAGTCTTGACGGTCCCCTTTCCCCTTCCAAATAGGGACGACCAACCCCTTCTTCCAGTCAGGGGGAATGGTACCTGAATGCCATACAGCAGTCAAGACAGCATGCAATCCACGGATCATGGCTTCACCCCCACCTTTGAGCAGCTCCGGACTGATGTTGCAGACGCCAGCTGCCTTTCCACCCCTCAACTTTGCCACAGCCTCTTTGACATCGCCAATGGAGGGTGCAGTTTCGTCAATGGGTGGATCAGCATCCAGCGTCTGCAACCCTGCAGTCCGGAGCTGTCCGATTAGAAGATCCACCGTGAACAGCTGCTCAAAGTACTCAGCCCAACGAGCCATTTGCCCATCTGCGTCCGATACGAGGCAACCATCTGCTGTTCGGATAGCACTCACCTGAGAAGTAGACTTGGAGCGGAGTTTCTTCAGAGCTCGATAGGCAGGTCTGAGGTCATTAGCATTTAAATGACACTCGACATCCTCAGCGAGACCCCTGACGTACCTCTCCTTGTCTCTTCTCAGTAGAGTTCTAGTCCTACGTGACAGAGCCCTGTACTGGTCATGGTCCCCAGCAAGTCTGGCAGCGCGGCTCTTCTCAATACTTTCCAGCGTCTCTACCGAGGTGAAGCCACTCCGTGACCTCGGGCGCTCCCCAATGCATTCCTTGGCAGCCTCAAGAGTCTCACGTTTGAAGGTATCCCATAGCTCCTCAGGGTCCTCAAGGGTGTCAAGCACTCCAAACCGATTGGAGACTGTCACTGCATACTCTTGTGCACATGTCAAGTCCTTCAGCTTCTCAAGATGAAACACAGTGTGGTTGCGTCTTGGAGGCTTTCTGGACTTGATTTGAAGCTTGAGTGAAGCAACAACAAGCCTGTGATCAGTCGCAAAGAACTCGGCACTCCGAAAAACCCTGCAGTTCTGGAGGATCCTCCAACGAGCTACACCAAGTCCAGCGGTGCAGCGCTGATCTCTGATACCAGGAACCTGCAATTCTCAGCCTTCTGGATCTTGCAAAATTCAGAAGGAAAGAGCTGTTGTCTTTCCTGGTACCAGAACCATGGGGACCAACACATATTTCATAGCCAGCCCTTTCGGTGCCAGTGACAGCATTAAAGTCGCCCAGGACAATGAGTGCATCACGACGGGAACACTGGTCCAGTACAGAGTCGAGTTTGGCATAGAACATCTCCTTCTCTTCAGTTTCACATACCTTGGTATGTGCAACAACAGACATGAAGCCTAAACTGTGCTTCAGTCTTAATCGCATTATACGCTCATCAACCGGAGTAACCTCTACAACAGACGGCTGCAGTCTGGTGGAGACGCCTATGTCTACCCCCTTGACATGGTGACCATTGCTCGTGCCGGACCAGTAGTAAGTAAAACCCTTACTACTGGTCTCGCCACTGCCAGGCCTTCTTGTCTCAGAGAGCCCCACCATATCCATCCTCAGCCTACTGAGCTCATCTGATAAATGAGGCAGTCGGTGATCCTCTGAGAGACTCAGGACATTCCAGGAGCCCACACGCAGAACCCTTCGAAGGTTCACCCCAGGAGCGGTCCAACGTGCAGACGCCACATCTGCAACCCCGCCGGTACCCCCAAAATCAGAAGTAGGGCTAGGAGGTCCTCCCGCCCCTTCTAGGACACAGGGCTCCCGCAGGCTTTCCCCTGCATCCGTCATACCGGTAGGCAGGCCCCTCTGGTGCCTTGGCACCCGAGAGGTCTGCACGGTCGGACCCCCCAGCATACTTGGATCGGGGCCGTGGCCGGAGGCTCGCCCGCGCCTATAACCTCCACCCCGACCTCTGCCTCTAACTTTGTTGGTGGCTGTGGGTGTTTTTTAAGGGGAGGGGTTGCAAGCCCCACCCCAACCAGCTGGTGAGGCATTGCCAGGGACACTGGTATCCCTGGCTGCCCAGCAAGGAGAAAGAGAAGGCACAGATGAGGAGAGACAGAGGTGGGAGAGAGCTATGGAAGGTAGAGGGCACTCACTCCTCACTTGGATAGAATCCACCCACCACCATATCAAACCCTAAAGAAATTTAGAAACTTAACCTCAAAAATTAAAACCATATTAGTAAAAACACTTTTAGTACCGGTAATAACATATCCTGCTATACCAATAGTCATGGCTTCCAAGACTCAGATGAAAAAAAAATGCAAGCAATTCTAAATAGAGCCCTAAGATTTAAACATTGTAATGAGGAGGAACAATTCAATATATTTGACTTACATTCGAAGTACAACATTGCACCATTAAATATAACAAATTATCACAAGGCCCTAAAAACTTGGGAAACCATAAGAATCAGTGAAATTGAGCAATATAATACTCTCATAACTCAACATAATAATACACATAGTTGGTTCCCCAAATGTAGCAGTATAATAACTATGGAACCACCAGAACCAATAACAACTTCATAATAAGCCGCATATCTAAAAATGATTAAAAAAATAAATAAATAAGCAAAAAAAATCAAATAAAAACTGAACAATGTGGTCAAGCCCACAAACTGTTACTCTCCTACTTTCTTTCACCCCCACTTTCTCTTTAGCTACCTGAAATCTTCTTTTCACCTTCCCTTTAGTAAAAAAAAAAAAGTGCCCCCACTCACTCCCTTCTCCTTGCAGGGATAGGACGTCGCTCCCGGAACCCCTTGTTTAGGAGCCTTGCTCTCAGCCAATCAGCGGCCAGCACCGCCGCCCCGGCCCTCGCCCCGCACTCTTCAGTCGGGCGGCATACCCCGAGACAGCAGTGTCTCCTCCCGGCTGTGGGATACGCTTTGTGCCGGTCGTGTGACCGAGTGTGAGGCCACCCAGCCAATCAGCGGCCAGCAGAACCCGCCCCCTCCCCTCACCCCACATTCCCCAGTCGGCCGCCAGACCTCCGACACAGCCGTGTCTCCTCCTCCCGGCTCGGGGAGACGCTTTCTGCCGGGCGAGGCCACCCAACCAATCAGCGGCCAGTAGCCCCGCCCCGCCCCCTCGCCCCGCATTCTTCAGTCGGCCGCCAGCACCCGCCACAGCAGCATCTTTTTCCTTGTTTTCGGTCGATCGTGTGGCCATGTGCGCGGCCACCATGCCGCCCTGTTGTTTATAAAAGTGCCGTGTGAGTGTTTCAGTGCTGTGTTTTCGTCAGTGTTGTGTGTTTAGTGCAGTATGTACTAAGTAAGCCATGTGAAGAACACAGTGTCTCCCTCGAGTCGTGAAGTGAAGTGAAGTGCAGTGCAGTGTCGTGGAGTGAAGTGAAAGTGAAAAGTGGAAAGTGAAGTGAAGTGTAGAGAACTGAAGTGCAGTGAAGTGTAGTATAGTGCTGGTGATGGTTGTTGTCACCATGTACTAACCGGCAGTATAAGCCGTGTTAGATTTAAAGTCTCCCACCCCGGGGACCTCGGGGTGCGGAGACGTCTGCTAGACAAACTAAGTGCTCTGGGGATTAAAATTACCCGGATCATTCCAGCTAGGTTAGAGTCCAGAGGCGGTTATCGTCATCACAGCAACAGAAAATTACGCTGATGCCATATTCCAGGACGACTTGCCAGCCCGCCTGTCTGCTGAAGACTTCACCCCTCTAATTCCTCCCGAACTACGTGCCCAGCGCACGGTTATATGCTCAGGTCTGGACGATCTTGTATATGACCACACAGCGGAGGAAATGGCGTCAGAGGTGACCACGCAACACACATGGGCCGAGGCTGAGAGTTTATTCAAGTTCCCACGCTCCAATACCGCAAAAACAACTTTCAAAGACGTCAAGATGGTAAAGAAAGCGATCCAGGAAGGATTGCTCCTCTTCCACATTCACATTCCTGGGCACCAAATACAGCAGGAAGTGTTCATCTCTTTCCTGATGTGTAACAGGTGCAATGCTGTGGAAGAGCACACTACAAGGAGCTGCCCCAAAACCGCGGACTGCGTGCGCTGCTCAGAATGTTGCAGTGAAGACCACAGCTACTGGAGCTGCACTGCTACAGTCAAAAGCTGCTTTAATTGTGGCGGTGAACACAGCGCCAGGGCTATGCGGTGCCCCAAGCGCAAGGAAGCCCTCAAGAAGAAGGAAGAAGCTGCTCGGCAATCCCATGTGCGGCCCAGTCTCACTTTTGCACAGGCTGCACAGGGTTCACAGCCGCCCCAACCTACTGCAAGCTCCACCATTGCCGACCCATCACAGACCCTCACTGGTCTCATGTGCCTTCTCCACGCACATTTGGCCAACGCCTCGTCTCCCGGCTGTTTTCAGCAGATCCTATCGGCAAGTCTAGCCCAGAATGGTCTCCCAGACGTGAAGCTGCCTTCCCCTCCGCCTCTCCGAGGCCCGGAGGACATAATCAGAGCCTTCACCGGGGGTGTTCCACAACACGCTTCATCGGCTTGTGCTGCAGCCACGGTGCATGAAGAATCTACATCAGCCCTTGATGACGCTTCCTCAGTGGTCTCTTCATCCCCTCTTCCGTCCAGTGATGAAGACGACTCTGACGACCAGGACACACCAACAGATGACGTACGCTTCGGCTTTGTGGCCAGAAGCACCAAGAGGAGGAAACTCCCCAGCACCAACAGCGAGCTGGACCAGGCCCTCAGGCATGGGAGCTTTGTCCTCTCCCACACTGGCCCGCACGAGCTGAGGCAGGGAATTCTTGACTATGTCAAGAAGAACCTACTCTCACTCCCCAACTGGATCACCTACTCCAACGAAGATCACGAAAGAGCAAGAAACAACCTCCAGCAAATTATCGGACATGCTTTGCGGTAGACTCTCTGTTACACGTAAGTAATGCCAAGACTTCGTGTAATCCAGCACAACGGCCTCTCCTGGGAAAACCGTAAGTTTGACCTACTTAATACATACCGACAATACGATCCTGACGTAATTCTCATAAACAGCCATAGATTTAGTGTCGACAAAAGACTTAAGATATCCGGTTATCGGGTGTACCAGCAAAATTACAGCAATGAACAAAACGATGGAGTAGCCATTGCGGTTAAGTATCATCTTAACCATAGAGTCGAGGACGATTTCTTATCTGAGACTCTCGCCATAGAGACAGACACATAAGACGGACCTCTCCTCATTGCTACAAGCTACCTCCCCCCCCCCGCCGACCCTACTTACCTCATTCTGATTTTCTACGCATCCTACACAGACAGACCCCAGCCTTCCTGGCGGGAGACTTGAATGCACGACACACCTACCTGTGATACCGCACCATCAACCAAGTAGGAAGAGACATTGTAGACTATTTACGACGGCAAACTGCCCTCCACATTGGCTCTCACTTCCCTATCTTTTTCAACCCTCAGACTTTGTCTTCACCTGATATTGTTCTGACTAACAGGGCCAATTTTTTCCACTACTCTCTTTTCCCGGGACCATTGAGGACTAGTGACCATGTACTTGTTATCCTGGACATCTCCACCTCCCCTATTCTAGTTCCCACCCCCCCAACCTTCTCTTTCAGTAGGAGAGACTGGGACGCCTTTAAAAGCGACGACTCTCTTCAGATGCCAAATCTCCCTGACACAGCACTAGAGGACTGGATGACTATGTAAAGATCACCGCTGAACGACATATACCACAGACAACGTTTAGACTTATGTCGGCACCAAGGCTTTCCCGAACCAGAATACAATTTCATGCACTGCGGGATAGGGCAGCACTGAGAGGATGGACTCGAGACGACTTCAGGCGGTACAACCAGCTCAAGGTCGCACTACATGACTCACGACAGGCTGAGGCCAGAGAACACTGGGGCAGGAAGTTGGCTAGCTTAGCTGCGAACTACCGTGAACCCAGGAAATTCTTGCGAGAGGTTAAGCGTCTCTCGGGGCGCACGATGGGACCTGACACATACCTGATAGACCACACAGGCTACAAGCTGTACACCAACAATGACAACGAACGACTTTTTACCAACATATGGGACCGCGTGTACAACGAAGACTATGACAATGACTAACGACAACGACCAGGTGTTGGATTACATGGCTACTGCCGTGCACAGGACCTACCCATATGACAACGCCGACCCTGCACGTCTCACTGGCTCTTCTCCACTGGACTGTCTTATTTCCTCCTGCGAGCTGGCTGCCGCGGTAAAACGCGGCAGACCGACCTGCCCAGGGAGAAGTAAGATAAACAAAACTATAATTTTATATCTTCCAGATTCCGCAGTTTCCAGACTACGGGCCATTCTCAATGCAGCACTCTCTGCCGGCTACTTCCTAGACGGGTTCAAACAGGCCGAGATGCGGATGATACCCAAGGCCGGCAAGCCTCCCACTCGACCGGAGAGCTACTGTCCCATCTCCCTTCTCGAGGTTCCTGGGAAAATACTCGAACGGGTTATCAATTCACGGCTACGCACATATCTGGAGACCGGCAACCACCTTCATCCTGCTCAGTGCGGGTTTCGGAGAGGTAGAGGCACTGTACATGCAATTGCACTGGCCACCGAGACCATGGCCCTGCACCAGGCAAACGGGTTCCGCTGTAACCTGGTATTGCGGGACGTGAGCAAGGCGTTCGACCGTTTATGGTACTTCGCGTTGAAGTACAAAATCCTTCACCTAGGCTTGCCTGCCCCGGTAGAGCGCCTGGTCTGTGATTTTCTTGAAGACAGGACAGCAAGGATACGAGTTGGGGGCCATCTTGGCCCAGCCTTCCCGCTTGCCACTGGAGTCCCGCAAGGCAGTGTGCTGTCCCCTACCCTCTACAGTATTTATACCAGTGACTGCCCTGTTTCAGATGCTGGTATTAATGTACTATACACAGACGATGTCTCCCAGGTAGTCTTCCACCCAGGTTGCTCAAGCCGCATGACGAACGCCCGGACCGGCAGAGAGATCGCACGCATCAACAACTTTGAGAAGGAATGGAAAATCAGGACCAACTTGGCCAATTTCTCTGTCATCCCGCTTGCCACCGCTGACTGTAGAAGGAGACGACATCGGCCTCAGCATGAGGGGTTCTCTCCTGGGGCTCTCGGTATCTTCGAGGGGATACACTGGCCATGTGTCCCACCGGATATCAAGAGCGAAAGCAGCTCTCACGAAGCTCTATCGCTTCAAGGATTTGGCCACTGGTCTAAAACTTAATCTGATAAAAGCTCTAGTTCTGCCTATATTAACTTATCCTCCTGTCCCTTTACACGTTATCTCTAAGACAGCTATAAACAGACTACAAAAAGTCCAGAACGGCGCTCTGAGGTTCGCCTTCGGCACCAGATGGGACGATTTCACCAGCTCGGCATCGCTCCACGAGGCCGCGTCCATCCCAGCCCTCAAAATCCGCCTCCACGAGATGGCAACCAACGTGTCGCAACGGATGGAGGACGAGGAATGGGACCATTACCTAGTGCTGAAGACCATGCATGAAGAAGCTCCACAGCGTCAACATGCATGGTTTCCGAGGAGCCTGCTGAGACTTGCAAACAACCCCCCCCTGAGCCCCGTTACAGGTGAAAGTTACCATACTTTTTTCACTTGTCTACCACGACCTGTATCAGCTACTCATTCCAATATGCCACGAACAAATTACTGCCCCTTCCTTTTATCCAACAGAACGTCCAGCCTCTGCCGACCCCTCTCACCACTAGTCCAAGAACGTGTCTGTCCCTTCTGTCCATGAACCAACGAGCCAGCACCCGATAGAGGATGTACCGAGGGATCTGCCAGGACCGACAGCGTCTCCGGGTGACAACGATGGCAGGCCCGGGACCGTTCCCTTCAATGTGTTCTCCACCTCAACCTCAACCCTGCGCCCTGAGTTGTTGGGATGCTGGCCTGCGTCTCAGCAAGGGGTACACACGGCATGCGGGGAAGCCTGCAGAGCTTCCGGAAGCAGGACTGAGCTTCTGAGGTGCAACACCCTGGGGAGCATAGCGGAACCAGAACCCAACGACGCCTCCTTCCTACACCAGACCACCTACCTGCCGATTCCAAGTGGCAGGTATCCGCCGAAGAAGACTTGCCATCACTGAAGAAACTTGTCTGGGTGTTTAACATCCTACATTTTAATGACCCAATGACTTATGACCCCTTACCATGTCAGCAAGGTTGGTTTTCTCCCGCGAGTTCCGGTTTCCACTCAAGGAAGCATCCATGCTACATGGCTCTCTATGTATTGTTCCTGTATGTTAAACCCATATGTATGTTATTACTATTACTATGTTAACATAATGTGTAACACAATGTAGCCCTCCAACACCCTCTCTCTCACAGCAGTATGGGTGGTTTTCCCCCATTCTGGCTGAAAGTTGGAACATTTTATGAAAACTGAGTTAAACACACAGAAAAAAACATGATTTTACCAAAAGTGGTTTAATGACTTTGTAAGCAGTTCATTTATCAAGGCACTGAAAAGTGTGTGAGCATGATTGTATAAGCTTAATGATGGACGGTCTTGCACTTATATTTTACATTTACGCTCTTGCAGGTTTAATAAACCGTTTTCTACTGATGATACAATCTTCAAAATGCTCCTTTTCCTCTTCAAATTCTCCCTGTTCTCATAGTGAGGCGTCATCTTTCCCTGGCAGTCAAACTTGTGAGGCCTAACCCCAGGTTTTAGCCTTATTGGTCCTCCCATCATGGTATAATACAAGTAGTTCTCCATATCTTCTTGCAGCTGAAAACCATAAGCATAAATAAGAATCCGAAGGTCCCGGTATTCTATAATAAATTGTTTGTCCTTTAGGCAAGTACATTTGGTAGTGTTACTTCTGGTAGGTTTCTTAAATGTAAAGGGAAAAAATGCATCAGCTTAATAAATAGACATCAAGCCTATACACCAAAGAGTGGCTTCATTTTTGGTAGCTTTCTTAATGTTTCATAATTACATTTAGTAAGCCTGTATTTCGGGGATTAACAATTAGCTAGCCAAAAAAACAAGATGAACTACTATACTATAACCTACAATGGAAACGTGTGAATAGGGTACAATATACTTACATTGAAATGATCTTCACAGCAGTATATGTGAGACTTGGACATAGGAAACTCCCGTCTTGCAGTGACCCACCAATCTTTTCTTATTTTAGTACTGCTAGGCACAAACACAAATATTTTCCCTGGAGTACTCTTATCTGTACTTCTGCACATAGGTATGAAGCACCAACGATTCTTAATTACCTCTCTGGACATAGCAATTAAATAGACAAATGCACTACAAACCAGCTGAGTATCAGACACTACAGGGAGAATACAATGTTTTGGTGTTGGCGGGCTCCCGATGTGCTGTCTGACGTCACGACCAATCAGCGACCGTTTTCAAGTCACGTGACTTTTCTAGATCTTTATTTCTTATTTTATGCAATATTTATTATTTTATATGAAGAAAAAATAATTGAATGGTTGATTTTAGGACCTATTCTATCCCTGGAAATACATTTTACAAAAAATATATATATTGATCGGAAACCTGTCTATTACTTGGGGTTGAGCCCGTCCTCAAATAGAGCTGACCTATTCTCGGAAATGACCTCCAAAAAGAGAAAGGTCTCTTCATTACTTTTTTTTCTTTTTTTTTTTTTACACTTGGAGATTCAGAGCTGTTGATTGTATGTAATAAAAAAAACAGTTAACTACTGGAAACTGATAAGTAGTAAGTACAACAAACGTTTGTTTACATAACATCATGTCGACATCAGCCTTATCCATCAAATATGCATTCATGGCTTTTAAGGATCAAATGATAAAGAAAAATAAAATTCTCCCTCTCTCTCTCTCTCTCTCTCTCTCTCTCTCTCTCTCTCTCTCTCTCTCTCTCTCTCTCTCTCTCTCCTCCCTTTTGTTTTTCTTACTGATTTTCTAGAAAATCTTCACTAAATTAAATAAGTCTATCAAAAAGCATATATTTGTACCATTCCATCATGGTCAACTCAGTGAATTATCAATAAATGAGTGTGTTTAAAAATAATGTTAAAAATAAGGACGAACAATTATTTCATCATTCTTAAGGGACTGATTCGTAAGCCAAGCAAAGGAATTTTACAAGAAGTCAAGCTTTACTTTGTAAATGACAATAGGCTTACTTAAGATTGTAAAGGAAGAGACCTTAACCTGTACAAGAATGAATAACTGTGGCAAATGTTATTGAGTTTAGCTCCATCATCAGAAAAAAGAGAGAGGGAGAAAAAAAGAACCATGATTAAGGAACAAACATTACACTCTTTCACAAAGATGACGCATGTATGTGCCTAAGTGGTATAGGTTGTAATGAAAGTAATTTCAGTCGATTTTTAATTCTCATGTTCTACTTACATAACTTGTATGTATGTATGTGACACTAGAATATATACCTTGCTTAGATAAGCATATACAGTTTTTCAGTTATTGTTAGATAAACTTTTCTTACCCATTCGTCCATGGCCGTTTGTGTCTACTCTGCGTTCGTAATGGAAAATCACCGTTCCAATAGCAGCCATGAGTTCCTTGAGTTTACTGCAGTGTTTCATCTGTTACTCATTTATTGCATGTTAATAAATACGTACAAGTATCATTCCAGTAACCCTTATCAGTCTACTATGAATATGCAAATGATCAAGGGGCTCGAGGTTGGGTTAGAGCCTCCTGATAGGTTAGGTTAGATTAAAGGACATGTTTGGTTAGTTTAGTTTAGATATTATTTATTTATTTATTTATTATTATTTTATTTTATTTTATTTATCTATTTTCTTTTTTTTCTTTTTCTATTTCTAAAGATTTTTCTCATTTAGTCAAATATGGCTGTTTTTTAATTGGTAAATTTAGCCTACTTTAGTTTTCCCGACCTAAAGAACAAGCTTTCCCAGCAGATCTCCAACCTTGTTGGTATTGGGAAAGGGAGGAAGGCCTTATTATGCAGTTTTCAGAGCTGTGCGTTATCATCGTGTGGGAAATTTGTTACTTTGCTGAACCATAAATTTTGAAGTCTCGTAAGTCACAAACCTCTTGAAAAAGTCGCACTAAGCTAAGTTGCATCGCCAAATTTCCAAGGCCTTTGACAGGAATAAAGAAGACCTAAGAAATACATGAATCAAAAAAAGAAAGAAAAAACTCGAGGAAAATATGGGCCAGAAGGAAATGGAAGAGAATGAGAATGACCTTTACATAAACATAAAAATAAATAAATAAATAAATAAATAGTAATAGTAATAATAATAATAATAATAATAATAATAATAATAATAATAATAATAATGATAATAATGATAATAATATGTTTCTCTGACTTATAAAAATATATTTTTTTTATCGCACTAAAGTTTAGCAGAGTAGCACATGAAAAAAAAAAAAAAGTGCTATCAAGTTGGATGTTGCACCGGGAATGGGGAGAAATTTAAAATAGTCACAATGTCACAGTTGCACCAGATCTAGTGGTAAAGTCACAAAATCAAAATCCTGTCATAAAAAAAAAAAAAAAAAACTTGGTTCAAGATCAGGTGTTAAAGTAAAAAATAAATTGAATAAATAAAATAAGTCGCGTCTGGAAAAGAAGAAGAAAAAAAAAAAACACACATCTTCAGCTTTGACAGTTTTGATCTAGAACTCTTCGAAATTACTCACATTTTCTCTCAGGATTTTCTGAATTCCCTAGAATTTGTATGTATCTGCTGCTAAATGTATGCCGATCACCAAACATGAACACACTATGAGAACATATTAATTTTTCAATATAAGACAACTTAAGAATACCAAGATCTCTATGGAACGCAATGGAAAGCGTTATTGGTGGCTTCAATAATCAAAGTAGTCATTATAATAAGAAAAACTTGTAACTCAAGAATTCTGAATGGTCTGTGGTGCTAATATAGTTTTCCTAGATTGCAAAATGATCTAATAACGACATGTAGACACCTATTGATAAGAATTAATGCAGGTTATAATGCTAAGAATATAGTGGCTATATAGGGCTGTGAAAAGAGAAGAACTTTCAGAGATTAAATATTTGGCAGGTCGTGTTGTGGTGCACTCCATCTATTCTATAGGCCTATATATGCTCTAATATATAATTGGTTCACAAAGGATATGAAAGAAACTCCTATAGATATGAATCAATAAAAGTTATAATAACATGAGTATAGTCACCATTTTTTTCCAAAAATACAACTTGATTGCAATTAATTTTATAATATATTTAACTTATATAGCAATTCCTAATGTATCAAGCTCAATTACAATTACAAATACATGATTTTATGTAATTAAATGCATTTGAATTAAATTACAATTAGAATTACTGCAACCCTATATGGTAGATATGCATAAATTATGTCACAAACAGTATACAGTGCTTACTTAGAATATTTCTTACCATCAATATTATTTAGGAATTCTTGTAAACGTCAGTATATTCAGATGAAGGCACTTATGACAATAAAAAAAAAGGTCAAATTAACTTTTTCTCTGCAAAGATGACAAAGAAAAGAAAAGAAAAAGATTTAAACTTTTATTTTATCTGTTAATTTTATATTAGTATGCATCTTGTAGGTTTCATAGAATAGAATCATAATTGTACCCTCTATCAAAGAAGCCTCACCTAGTTTCTCTTGTATTTTTGTCCCGTCCTTGCAGCAGCAGCTTGTCACCGCCAGCACATGATGAAAAAAATGACTGGTTGGACTAAAGATACCTGACATCAGGTTTATGTTTAGGATTTACAGTACATTGCGGCCGAAATGAAATAAAAACAATAAAACGAAAGCAGTATAATATACCATTGCTAGTTGGCTAATCATGGTTGAAACACTATAGACAAAACTGTCATAAAATCTATAAAAAAAATCAACAAACAAGAGTCGATGAGAGAGAGAGAGAGAGAGAGAGAGAGAGAGAGAGAGAGAGAGAGAGAGAGAGAGAGAGAGAGAGAGAGAGAGAGAGAGAGAGAGAGAGAGAGAGCGAGAGGGGGGGGGGGGATGGAAGGAAAGGTGAGGACACCCCTTAAAGAGCTTTAAAAGAGGATTGGAGAAGTGTATGGATGAGGATGATAGGTGGGAATAGACAGAGATGTTCACATAGGGACTGCCATGAATAAGTCTAACGGCCTCTTGCAGCTTCTGTCGTTTTTCTATGTGCTTATGTACTATCGCCGTGGACAGCCAACATCAGGGGTGACGCCTGGGACGCGCTCACGACAGTAAACAAACATGGTCGTGGCAAGAGTTGAACGTCGTCCCAGAGTTTTCCGTGAAAGGAGAGACGTCTTGAACAACTTCAGTGATGCCGAACTTGTCAAAAAATACCGCTTGGACAGTGTGAGATGCCATTTCAAGGGAAGAAATATGGTGATCACTCCTGAGATGAAAGTCATTGCTACCCTGACATATCTTGCCACTGGAAAATTGCAACAGTGCAGCAGTGATGACTTGGGACCCCTCACAGGAAACAATCGGTGCCATTATAAAAGAAACAGTTTATGCCATCATAAGCTTGGATGTAATGTGAAGCGGTGACTACCACCAAAGAAAGGATTCTTGGCATGCATGGTATCATTGGTGTCATTGATGGTACTAATGTGCAGCTCCTTCCCTACAAGCTTAGTGGCCCATGGTCATAAACAAGCTACAAGAGGTAAGTGTACATTGTTAGCTAGAGGTAGCTTCACCAACATAACTTGTCCAAGTGAGTCTGATACTTGTGGCGAGCGGTCAACTGGTTAATATATATATTATACTCTCGTACCCAGGTTTGAAGGGAAACTCAGATTATAAAAGTTAATATATTGGGGTGATATTTACAGGGATTTCAAGACACACGGTTAGAACGTAATGTCACAGTCTTTCTCGAAGTGTTAAGTCTATCTCTTGGGAGATCACTTAGAGAACACTACCGAGTCTCGAGAACACATACCTTCACGGCACAACAAAGTCCTCACACCCAAAACACCACGCAAACCGGAAGACCGGCAAGCGGAGGCCCTGTTGGGTCTCTCCAAACCGCGGCAGCTCGATTTCTTCTCTCCTGGTGCGGCCCGCTGCGCCTCACGCCTCGGAAACTGCTGACTCCGGGCGTGGAGTCATGTGATGCAGGGATGGGTGTGTGTGTGGTGCCTTAGTTTTCAAGTACATTATTTTCTCTCATATAGTGATGTCTAATAAACTACATCCTACTTAGAGAGTTTATATTATATTTTGAGAAATGGAACATCCTATGGATACAATAATAGCTGAAATGCCTATATATATATATATATATATATATATATATATATAGATATATATATATATATATATATATCTATATATATATATATATATATATATATATATATATATATATATATATATATATATATATATATATATATATATATATGCAACTCCTTGTAGAGGACAAAGCTGTGTCAGCATTTATGAAGTATTGCACCATTTTATAGAGATGTTGCATAAGATTATATTTGCATAAATAAATGCAATGAATTCCTACCTATCATGTCCCTAACACTCTCGTGACCACGCTCTTGAATTTTCTGAGTGTTCTATCCTCTGGCCTCGACCTCAGAGTCACTCTCTAACTAGTTTTTATGTGCTGTATATCTCTCACCTAACTTCTCTGAGTTTAGAAAATTCTTTGACTACCTAACTTCTAAAGTGGAGCATATTTTGACGCTTTTTCCTTTGGCGGAGATCTCCATTCTTGGAGACTTTAATGTTCACTATAAGCTTTGGCTTTCCTCTCCCTTCACTGACCATCCTGGTGAACTTGCCCATAACTTTGCTATCCTACATGACCCAGAGTATTGGTACAATACCCTCCTCGTATCCTTGACCGTCATGGAGAAACGCCCAACATTCTTGACCTTTAC
>CM035215.1:5465558-5499840 GCA_020233015.1 Callinectes sapidus | reverse complement strand
GCAGCTGAAAACCATAAGCATAAATAAGAATCCGAAGGTCCCGGTATTCTATAATAAATTGTTTGTCCTTTAGGCAAGTACATTTGGTAGTGTTACTTCTGGTAGGTTTCTTAAATGTAAAGGGAAAAAATGCATCAGCTTAATAAATAGACATCAAGCCTATACACCAAAGAGTGGCTTCATTTTTGGTAGCTTTCTTAATGTTTCATAATTACATTTAGTAAGCCTGTATTTCGGGGATTAACAATTAGCTAGCCAAAAAAACAAGATGAACTACTATACTATAACCTACAATGGAAACGTGTGAATAGGGTACAATATACTTACATTGAAATGATCTTCACAGCAGTATATGTGAGACTTGGACATAGGAAACTCCCGTCTTGCAGTGACCCACCAATCTTTTCTTATTTTAGTACTGCTAGGCACAAACACAAATATTTTCCCTGGAGTACTCTTATCTGTACTTCTGCACATAGGTATGAAGCACCAACGATTCTTAATTACCTCTCTGGACATAGCAATTAAATAGACAAATGCACTACAAACCAGCTGAGTATCAGACACTACAGGGAGAATACAATGTTTTGGTGTTGGCGGGCTCCCGATGTGCTGTCTGACGTCACGACCAATCAGCGACCGTTTTCAAGTCACGTGACTTTTCTAGATCTTTATTTCTTATTTTATGCAATATTTATTATTTTATATGAAGAAAAAATAATTGAATGGTTGATTTTAGGACCTATTCTATCCCTGGAAATACATTTTACAAAAAATATATATATTGATCGGAAACCTGTCTATTACTTGGGGTTGAGCCCGTCCTCAAATAGAGCTGACCTATTCTCGGAAATGACCTCCAAAAAGAGAAAGGTCTCTTCATTACTTTTTTTTCTTTTTTTTTTTTTACACTTGGAGATTCAGAGCTGTTGATTGTATGTAATAAAAAAAACAGTTAACTACTGGAAACTGATAAGTAGTAAGTACAACAAACGTTTGTTTACATAACATCATGTCGACATCAGCCTTATCCATCAAATATGCATTCATGGCTTTTAAGGATCAAATGATAAAGAAAAATAAAATTCTCCCTCTCTCTCTCTCTCTCTCTCTCTCTCTCTCTCTCTCTCTCTCTCTCTCTCTCTCTCTCTCTCTCTCCTCCCTTTTGTTTTTCTTACTGATTTTCTAGAAAATCTTCACTAAATTAAATAAGTCTATCAAAAAGCATATATTTGTACCATTCCATCATGGTCAACTCAGTGAATTATCAATAAATGAGTGTGTTTAAAAATAATGTTAAAAATAAGGACGAACAATTATTTCATCATTCTTAAGGGACTGATTCGTAAGCCAAGCAAAGGAATTTTACAAGAAGTCAAGCTTTACTTTGTAAATGACAATAGGCTTACTTAAGATTGTAAAGGAAGAGACCTTAACCTGTACAAGAATGAATAACTGTGGCAAATGTTATTGAGTTTAGCTCCATCATCAGAAAAAAGAGAGAGGGAGAAAAAAAGAACCATGATTAAGGAACAAACATTACACTCTTTCACAAAGATGACGCATGTATGTGCCTAAGTGGTATAGGTTGTAATGAAAGTAATTTCAGTCGATTTTTAATTCTCATGTTCTACTTACATAACTTGTATGTATGTATGTGACACTAGAATATATACCTTGCTTAGATAAGCATATACAGTTTTTCAGTTATTGTTAGATAAACTTTTCTTACCCATTCGTCCATGGCCGTTTGTGTCTACTCTGCGTTCGTAATGGAAAATCACCGTTCCAATAGCAGCCATGAGTTCCTTGAGTTTACTGCAGTGTTTCATCTGTTACTCATTTATTGCATGTTAATAAATACGTACAAGTATCATTCCAGTAACCCTTATCAGTCTACTATGAATATGCAAATGATCAAGGGGCTCGAGGTTGGGTTAGAGCCTCCTGATAGGTTAGGTTAGATTAAAGGACATGTTTGGTTAGTTTAGTTTAGATATTATTTATTTATTTATTTATTATTATTTTATTTTATTTTATTTATCTATTTTCTTTTTTTTCTTTTTCTATTTCTAAAGATTTTTCTCATTTAGTCAAATATGGCTGTTTTTTAATTGGTAAATTTAGCCTACTTTAGTTTTCCCGACCTAAAGAACAAGCTTTCCCAGCAGATCTCCAACCTTGTTGGTATTGGGAAAGGGAGGAAGGCCTTATTATGCAGTTTTCAGAGCTGTGCGTTATCATCGTGTGGGAAATTTGTTACTTTGCTGAACCATAAATTTTGAAGTCTCGTAAGTCACAAACCTCTTGAAAAAGTCGCACTAAGCTAAGTTGCATCGCCAAATTTCCAAGGCCTTTGACAGGAATAAAGAAGACCTAAGAAATACATGAATCAAAAAAAGAAAGAAAAAACTCGAGGAAAATATGGGCCAGAAGGAAATGGAAGAGAATGAGAATGACCTTTACATAAACATAAAAATAAATAAATAAATAAATAAATAGTAATAGTAATAATAATAATAATAATAATAATAATAATAATAATAATAATAATAATGATAATAATGATAATAATATGTTTCTCTGACTTATAAAAATATATTTTTTTTATCGCACTAAAGTTTAGCAGAGTAGCACATGAAAAAAAAAAAAAAGTGCTATCAAGTTGGATGTTGCACCGGGAATGGGGAGAAATTTAAAATAGTCACAATGTCACAGTTGCACCAGATCTAGTGGTAAAGTCACAAAATCAAAATCCTGTCATAAAAAAAAAAAAAAAAAACTTGGTTCAAGATCAGGTGTTAAAGTAAAAAATAAATTGAATAAATAAAATAAGTCGCGTCTGGAAAAGAAGAAGAAAAAAAAAAAACACACATCTTCAGCTTTGACAGTTTTGATCTAGAACTCTTCGAAATTACTCACATTTTCTCTCAGGATTTTCTGAATTCCCTAGAATTTGTATGTATCTGCTGCTAAATGTATGCCGATCACCAAACATGAACACACTATGAGAACATATTAATTTTTCAATATAAGACAACTTAAGAATACCAAGATCTCTATGGAACGCAATGGAAAGCGTTATTGGTGGCTTCAATAATCAAAGTAGTCATTATAATAAGAAAAACTTGTAACTCAAGAATTCTGAATGGTCTGTGGTGCTAATATAGTTTTCCTAGATTGCAAAATGATCTAATAACGACATGTAGACACCTATTGATAAGAATTAATGCAGGTTATAATGCTAAGAATATAGTGGCTATATAGGGCTGTGAAAAGAGAAGAACTTTCAGAGATTAAATATTTGGCAGGTCGTGTTGTGGTGCACTCCATCTATTCTATAGGCCTATATATGCTCTAATATATAATTGGTTCACAAAGGATATGAAAGAAACTCCTATAGATATGAATCAATAAAAGTTATAATAACATGAGTATAGTCACCATTTTTTTCCAAAAATACAACTTGATTGCAATTAATTTTATAATATATTTAACTTATATAGCAATTCCTAATGTATCAAGCTCAATTACAATTACAAATACATGATTTTATGTAATTAAATGCATTTGAATTAAATTACAATTAGAATTACTGCAACCCTATATGGTAGATATGCATAAATTATGTCACAAACAGTATACAGTGCTTACTTAGAATATTTCTTACCATCAATATTATTTAGGAATTCTTGTAAACGTCAGTATATTCAGATGAAGGCACTTATGACAATAAAAAAAAAGGTCAAATTAACTTTTTCTCTGCAAAGATGACAAAGAAAAGAAAAGAAAAAGATTTAAACTTTTATTTTATCTGTTAATTTTATATTAGTATGCATCTTGTAGGTTTCATAGAATAGAATCATAATTGTACCCTCTATCAAAGAAGCCTCACCTAGTTTCTCTTGTATTTTTGTCCCGTCCTTGCAGCAGCAGCTTGTCACCGCCAGCACATGATGAAAAAAATGACTGGTTGGACTAAAGATACCTGACATCAGGTTTATGTTTAGGATTTACAGTACATTGCGGCCGAAATGAAATAAAAACAATAAAACGAAAGCAGTATAATATACCATTGCTAGTTGGCTAATCATGGTTGAAACACTATAGACAAAACTGTCATAAAATCTATAAAAAAATCAACAAACAAGAGTCGATGAGAGAGAGAGAGAGAGAGAGAGAGAGAGAGAGAGAGAGAGAGAGAGAGAGAGAGAGCGAGAGGGGGGGGGGGGATGGAAGGAAAGGTGAGGACACCCCTTAAAGAGCTTTAAAAGAGGATTGGAGAAGTGTATGGATGAGGATGATAGGTGGGAATAGACAGAGATGTTCACATAGGGACTGCCATGAATAAGTCTAACGGCCTCTTGCAGCTTCTGTCGTTTTTCTATGTGCTTATGTACTATCGCCGTGGACAGCCAACATCAGGGGTGACGCCTGGGACGCGCTCACGACAGTAAACAAACATGGTCGTGGCAAGAGTTGAACGTCGTCCCAGAGTTTTCCGTGAAAGGAGAGACGTCTTGAACAACTTCAGTGATGCCGAACTTGTCAAAAAATACCGCTTGGACAGTGTGAGATGCCATTTCAAGGGAAGAAATATGGTGATCACTCCTGAGATGAAAGTCATTGCTACCCTGACATATCTTGCCACTGGAAAATTGCAACAGTGCAGCAGTGATGACTTGGGACCCCTCACAGGAAACAATCGGTGCCATTATAAAAGAAACAGTTTATGCCATCATAAGCTTGGATGTAATGTGAAGCGGTGACTACCACCAAAGAAAGGATTCTTGGCATGCATGGTATCATTGGTGTCATTGATGGTACTTCCCTACAAGCTTAGTGGCCCATGGTCATAAACAAGCTACAAGAGGTAAGTGTACATTGTTAGCTAGAGGTAGCTTCACCAACATAACTTGTCCAAGTGAGTCTGATACTTGTGGCGAGCGGTCAACTGGTTAATATATATATTATACTCTCGTACCCAGGTTTGAAGGGAAACTCAGATTATAAAAGTTAATATATTGGGGTGATAATGTCACAGTCTTTCTCGAAGTGTTAAGTCTATCTCTTGGGAGATCACTTAGAGAACACTACCGAGTCTCGAGAACACATACCTTCACGGCACAACAAAGTCCTCACACCCAAAACACCACGCAAACCGGAAGACCGGCAAGCGGAGGCCCTGTTGGGTCTCTCCAAACCGCCTCGCACCTCAGCTCGATTTCTTCTCTCCTGGTGCGGCCCGCTGCGCCTCACGCCTCGGAAACTGCTGACTCCGGGCGTGGAGTCATGTGATGCAGGGATGGGTGTGTGTGTGGTGCCTCAGTGTTCAAATACATTATTTTCTCTCATATAGTGATGTCTTATAAACTACATACTTCTTAGAGAGTTTATAAACATTATTATATTTTAGTAAATGGAACATCCTATGGATACAATAACAATTGAAATGCCTAGTTATATATATATATATATATATATATATATATATATATATATATATATATATATATATATATATATATATATATATATATGCAACTCCTTGTAGAGGATTAAGCTGTGACAGCATTTCTGAAGTATTGCACCATCTTATAGAGATGTTGCATCAGATTATATTTGCATATATAAATACAATGAATTTCTACCTATTATGTCCCTAACAATATTACCCTTAAAATTATGTCATTTCAGTTTTAAAGACCTACATTATTATTTTTTTTATGTATTCATTAATTGTGACACAATGGTGCTTCCCATCCAATTTCTCCAATGGCATTAACTTAACTATCTAAAGCTAGGGGATGTTCTCTTCAGACCAAATTAGCATGTAAATAATTAATAACTATAGTGTGATAAAGTTTGAAACGTTACATGCTCAAATTACAATGCATTTCCTTTACTGTAGAGACCACAAATAGAATAGAACTGTTATAGAAAATACAAATATTTTACTTTTCTTTTTTCAGCAATGCACCTCATCATAGGGAGGAAAATGCAGCAAACCTTCACTGAGGTAAGTGAAGGAACTCGTCACCCATTACCATACACCAATAACATTATCTGAGACAGATACGTCATTTCCAAATACCATACACCAAAAACTCACCCAAGAGAGAGAGAGAGAGAGAGAGAGAGAGAGAGAGAGAGAGAGAGAGAGAGAGAGAGAGAGAGAGAGACTTTGTTTCTTGAAATGAAGTATGAGGGGAGATTAAAATACTAGTATAATTGTAACCAAACCCTAAAGACACAAACTATTTGTTCTTACCAAACCTAACCAAAGCAAACTAACAATTTAACTTAACCTAACATCAGTGAAGCAGAATATAAAGTGAACTAAAGTAATATATAATTACCCAATCCCTAAATTAACTAATATAAAGTGAACTAAAGTAATACATAATTACCCAATCCCTAAACTAACCTAATCAAAGTACATGAACATAACCTAACCTGACCAAGATTAACTTAACTCATCAAACTAGCCTCAAAAACTAATTGACAAACCAAACCACATAGGTGGGTGGGTGACTGCCTTGTCAACATTACTGAGACTGATAATTGTGTAAAGTTTTCTTACCTGGCGTTGCAGAATTTCCACAGAGAAGTTGTTTTTCTTTTCCAAATACATGGAGAAGGAGGTGTACTCCCTCCAGCCCCCAAAATCTCTTTGCATTTCTGCTGGGGAGAATCTTTTGAAGTAGCCGCCATTCTTGAATGTTTTGATTTGGGTCGGGCATTTTGTCAACTATACAATAAACATGTATTTATATTACGTTTTCTCATAAAACACAATATATTCTTTACGAAAAAAGTATATAAATTGCATTTCACCAATACCATCGACATATTTAATTACGAAAGCAAAGTCGGAGGAATTCCACAAAAAAAAAAAAAAAAAAAAAAAAAAAACATAATACACAGAACAAGAAACCTCAACACTCATCCATACATGACATAGTACACACTAGACACATTAATGGAATACTGACTAATATAATAACGACAGCTTTGAAACAAAATGTACCATTACCGAAACATAAAAGATTCATCTGACCCATTTTCAACCAAAAAAGTTCGAAACTGCATTGGTGGTCAAAGATGCTACTAGACATCAGCTTAAAAGATGACCAGACGTTGGGGAAAAAAACATATTGAGAATATTGATTTTTTTTCTTACACTTAAAATCTTTATTCAATAGTAAACAATATAACCCCATTTTGGAAGATAAAAATATATTTTTTATATTATTGAGAAAAAATGTAGGTAATTTCCTCAAAAGGGCCATTTTGTACACGGGTAAGGGTAAAATTTTAACCGGCAAGAGTGTTGGTTAAAGCCACCCAACCCTCCTGCTTCTCTCTTGAAGGAATACCGCTGTAGACGTTTGAGGACACTACCCCAAAACATGACTCCCGGAGTCTCCTGAACCTAGATTGAAAACACTCCCCAGTTAAATGAAACTAGATTGACAACACTCCCCAGTTAACTGAAACTGGTTTCAAATGACTCCCCATCAGGTTGAAATGACTCCAATTATTGGATGCTTACATTATTACTTTTTACAAATTACATTACACACGGATAACTACATTGAAGTGGTTGCCTGCACTATTCTCAAGGTACACTGAATCCTTTATGATTTTATTACCTTTCGGCCTTTGTATATGCCATGTGTGAATAAATCCAAACTTTGTCCAAACACATACATCTACTTGAACCATGTTGGGCTGCTGCAAAGATCTCTGTAGTTGTTCCCCACACTTTATCCTCACGCATTGAATCAACTTGGATGTTTTCACTGGTGGAAAGGAAATCACATATCAAGCATCTGACAACAGGATGTTGGTTTTCTTCTCCAGTGATAGCGAATGACATGGAACGAAAAAAAACATTTCCAACACCTTTAATTACTTTGACAGCAAGGGGTTCACTTGTGTTTTTGAAAGTCTTATTTATTTTTCCAGAGGGACCAGACTTTTTCTTAAATATCAGACGTCCACCAGAGTTGTTGCAGATTGTTCGCTGTGTTGCAACTGTTATTGGATTAAATTTCTAGATAATCTCCTGTTGCTGAACCTCTATGATCTGGACAGTTGGAGATGGTGGCTGTGACAGAGAAGTTGGAGATGGTGGGTCTGATGAAGAACTTGGTGGTAAAACTTCTGGAGCATGGTCGAAGAAGGGCTTCAGGTTGCATCCATTCACTTTATTCTTAAGGGGGATATTCGTGGATACATTAATAAGATAGTACAGTCCCTTTTCACTAACTTGAGCCACCTCATAGGGGCCATCCCTTTTCTATCTGTTCTGCTTAGGTTGTAGCGCAGCACCTTGTCGCCTACGATAAAATGCTTTTGTTTGTATCGCCTTGTTGCAAAATCAGCCTGCTGTTTTGCCTGAGCTCGTTCAAGGTTGGCATCTGCTTGCTTGAAGAGAACATCCTGAAAGATAAAAATACCATATTATCGATTCATGTATAAAAATATTGTTAGCTCATTAGTACAGGTTTGATAAAGATACTACGTATGCACAGTCATCATTTTGTATAAAAATTACTTGCAACATTTGGAGCTTTGAGAGTGTGGCTTGGATGTCAGACTCGTCAAATTCAGGATCAGAGGTACAGTCAGTAAATTCGTGAACCACATCAATGGGAAGGACATGTTCTCGTCCACATAGCATTTTGAAAGGGGAAAACTTTGTGGAAGCCTGGATTGTAGATCTCAGAGCAAATAGGACACATGCAAACAGTTGTCCCAATTTTCCTGCCGATCACGTAGAGTTCGAAGGAACAAGTTTTGAAAAGTTCGGTTATTGCGCTCGACTAATCCGTTTGCCTGAAATTTAAATTCCTTTGGTTTAAAAAATATGTGTATTAATTTTTATTAATTTCACAAATTGTGGTGGTTGACCATCATTGCTATCCAATTTCATAATGCTGACAAGAGGATAGTTTCCACCTGTAAGTACTGAGCATAGGTCGATTCAAATTAATATATTATGGCTAAATACTTACTTGCGGATGATAAGCATATGTGAGTCTTTGCATCGTTCCTGTAAGCATATGGAGCTCTGCTGAGACAGAGTTCACAAACTCTCTGCCCTGGTCGTTGATCTGTATGGCAATACATCCATGTCGATAGCTCATGTCCTCGTACAAGAAGCGAGCCACTTCAACAGCTCGCTTTGTTCTTACACAGCGAGCCTCTATCTACTTAGAAAAATAACAAACAACCATCACAATGGCGACATGACCGTTGGAGAACCTGAGAAAAATCACCATTGTAAATAATATATAGTGATATCTTTCAGTTTATGCATAGAATAGAATAGAAATAGAGTATTACATCCATATCCTTTTTTTTTTTTTTTTTTTTTTTTCTTTTTTTTTTTAAACCAAACTAACTTTGGTAAGGAACATAGGTCTACTCCAATTTGGTGCATAATTTGAAACTTAATTGGTATTGTGCAGTTGCGAGTCAACTTTCTTCAATACTGTGCTGGATTTTTTGGCACCGCAAGCAAGTTTTGATAGTTTCATTTACGTCAGATACAATTTTGTGCCATCAATATCTTTGCATTATATGATTGACGGCTTTACCTCTGCTCACGTGTACTCCCAAGGCAACAGATTCGTCGCTGTCACCAGTCAGTACAATGTCAAGCTGGTATTGGCGATCCTTAATCACCCGAAGGAAGCGAACTTCTCCAATCACAAAAATGAACAATCACAGTTGTGCAATACTACATCTATTGGAACTAACATTTATCGAGGAAATGATGAAAGATAAAGACAAAAAATTGCGCATTAGAGCAATAACGAATGTCAATCAAAATTACAAATTTACGGAATAGGCTACTCACCAGTTATATCTTTATTGTTCAGTTTATGAACATACTTCAGACAGTCGTCTTGTATTGTGAATGCCTGACACTTCCTTCGAAAATTAGCTTTTTTTCCCTTGTCGTTCCCAACATGCACTGAATACATTTTTGCCCGCAGGAAGTCTTCCACCACGTCCATTTCAGTAGTAAAGTCCATGGTAGCACACGCCACGACACCACACTGACAACTAACAAATAATAATGATAACAAATCTCGGCAACACTGGCAATTAACAAAACTCTGTTCGTTTCATTTCAAAGGTTTCAAACGTGTAGTCATTTCAAACTAGGTTCATTCGAATGGGGAGTCAGCTCAAACTAGGTCTATTCAAATGTGGAGTCATTTCAAACGGGTGGGGAGTTGTCTGAAATTAGTTTCAAGTGACAGGGAGTCGTCTGAACCGAGGTTGATCTGACTGGGGGAGTCTTTTGAAACGGGAAGTCACTTGAACCGGCTACACCGGCTCACAAACGCACCCTGGATGGATACGCCGTTATTAGTCCGCTAGGGAGCCATTGGTAGCCTGAGAACAGCATTCCCTTTTCTGAACCCAAACCTATACATACATATGGGCGATATTTGCTTCTCTAAAGGGTAAGGGAATACGACAGTCTACATCTCTCTCTCTCTCTCTGTTTATTGCTCAAAACTTACATGTGTCATTCAAATATTCTATTTTAATAGAAGACTTTGCAAAATAAATACAACAATATAAATATAAACTGTGTGTGTATGTTTACTCTCTCTCTCTCTCTCTCTCTCTCTCTCTCTCTCTCTCTCTCTCTCTCTCTCTCTCTCTCTCTCTCTCTCTCTCTCTGTTTATTGCTCAAAACTTACATGTGTCATTCAAAGATTCTATTTTAATACAAGACTTTGCAAAATAAATACAACAATATAAATATAAGCTGTGTGTGTATGTGAGGCGCGCCGCGGCAGAAGGTCGTAAGTGCCAGAAACATAAAACACGAGAAAACGCGTTCAAAGCTTTGTAATATTTGAACGCGTTTTCCCGGCTCTATAATTTTGCTATGGGTATGATAAGCATACCAAAAGAAAGGCCTCGAACAGTCTTATCACGTGATGTAAACCAAAGTTGGAAAAGTTTATATATCTGGATCAAAAACATAAATAATTGGGATTATGTACCCCCAAAAAAATGTGTAGAGAACCCGCCGCTGACTGAGGGACAGCGGGACAGCTTTTGTAAGAAAGAGCAGAATACCGCGCTCTAATTCACTAGAAGCTATGACGTCAGAGCGTCATGCAGCCTCCCATTGGAGGAAGTGTGAAGGGAGCGGCAGGTGAGCCGCAGGAGTGAGATATGTCCTTCTGCCTGGGCGCTTCTCTGGCATTGTCTGCCTCGCGTCACTAAATCTTACCATATACTTGTAAAGAATAGAAAATTGAGCCTTATAGAAGTAAGGAAGAGGGACGTAAGTCCATGCAAGAGGTAGAGGAAGACTTGTTTTAGCCTGTGAGAGGGAGAACTCAATTTTGGCCATTTTGTAGCATACGCCCTTCTGCCGCGGCGCGCCTCATGTTTACTGTATGTGTCATAGATTGTGTATGTAAAGAAGGCACAGATGGAGTATCTGTTTGTGGCTAGAAGGTGCAAAATAGAAATGATTGATGTTTATTTGGAGGGAATGAATTGTCTGTAAATATAAATAAATAAATTGAAATTATATGTTGTAAAACGTTAGAAGAGAGATTGTAGTTAGAAGGATGACTATAATAAACACTACAGCTTCTTTCTATTATTCTATTATTAGTATTACTTGTTTCAAATATATCAGCATTTTTCGTCTCCATAATTGTTCTTTGGTGGGAAACCAGAGACTGTCTTCTTCTTCTTCTTCTTCTTTTCTTCTTCTTCTTCTTCTCCTCCTCTTCCTCCTCCTTCTCCTCGTTTGAGAAAAAAAAAGAAAAAATACGACGCAGAATCATTAAAGTGATTCCAAGATTAAAAAATAAGACATATGAGGAACAACCAGAAAAATTACACCTATTAACCTTACCAAAGCGCAGTATAAGAGGAGACCTAATTGAAGTCTTCAAAATTTTTAATAATTGTTTTTTTTTATCCGTTTCAAATTTCAACAGTGTGTTTTGCCTAGTTTCTATAGTAAGTTGCTACTTATGCGAGTGTAGCCTTAAATTTCCAGCCATCACCCCTACACTTGTTATGGAGTTGAAATTCCCAGGAGGAACAGCGTCACCCATCGCCGATCTAGGTGCTTGAGACGACCCAACCATTAATCCTGCATCGCACTTCATCCAAATCTTACCTGGGAAATCACTTAGTGACTTGAAATTCACAGGGGAACAGTGTCGCTCCCCCTCTCGCAGATCCAGGCGAGTTAGACCCAACCCTTAGCACTAGACCTCACTCCACCCTTTTTGTACTTGCGCTAATCACTCAGCACAGTCATACATTTTTTTTCCAGTGTTTATTTTTATATAGGATTTTGGTCTTCACAATGCTTAAGGCCATCCGTTACAAGTGTTCTGGCTGTGGAAATGCCTTCGTTCTTGAGCTGTTTCTTGAGCAAAATAATGTCAACTCTGTTGTCTATTTTGCAACTCTCAGGTAAATGCATTGGCCGATATAAAGGAATTCAAGGATGAAATAGCATGTCTGAAAGACTAACTACATGAGGTTAGGAAATTAGTGCAGGTAGACAAGGCTGTCAAAATTGCTAATGGAAATCAGGAAGTGAGCAGAGTAGACGATTCAGCCGATACAGACGGCTATCAGATCGTTAGGAATGGTAGAAGGGCCAATTTTCAGACTACAGACAGCGCCACCTTCACAGTACAAAATAGGTTTGCTGTGTTGCAGGTGGATACTGAACCCGAGCCGGATGCAACTCTGATTGGAGTCTTATTAGCGGCCAGAATAACAAAATCTGTATAGGTAAGTCTAATAGGAAACACAGGTGTTACTCTGGCCGCAAAATACAACACATCACCAAAAGAGTTGACTACTTGGTGGAAAACGCTACGGAGGACACATAATTCATTATTGTCGATGGTACGAATAACCTCCACAGTGATACCGCAACTGACATAGTAGACAAATATCTGGGCATGTTGAGAGAATTTGCTGAAAGGAGACGCAAGGTGGCAGCGTGTGCCTTCATTGTTGGACCTGCCATGTTTAGGAAAATGTCAGCTGCGAACAGACAGGTATCGACACTCACTAGGCAGGAAGGCATGCACTTTTTTGACTTATGGTCTCTGTTCGGACAGAACGTTGTATGTTCGTGATGCCTTAGAGTAATAGGAGAATGTTTAGCTGACATACCTCGCCACCTTAATTTAATTGACAATGACCCTACATCTCCCGAAACAGAAGAACAACCCAGCGTAGATAGGCAGGGAGAGACAGGAGAGTCGTGATCGGTGCCAGTGATAAACGAGAAAGAAACGTAAAAGGAGGGTTATCACTAAGCGAATCCCATTTTGAACAAGCTGAACAGCATGTGAAAACCTTGAAAGGCCTAACCTTTATATACATGAATGCTTGAAGCATAATTAAAAAAAAAAAAAAAAAGCGAACTCGAACTGTTTGCAAGTCTGAAAATCCTGACATAATAAGTAAAACAGAGACATGACTAAACACCTGTGATAAAAACTTAATCTCCGAGACTAACTTTCCTGGCTATAATGTTTCTTAGTTGTACAATATACAAAAGAGGAGGTAGAGTATTAATGGCATGGAGGCGTACAGTCCTCATTCTTTCTCTCAACCTAAATCTTCCAAACCCTGAATTAGCACAGCTTGCTCTCGTACTATCAATGATAGAGAGGTGGCCCACAAAAGGTACTTGAGCCTTCCATCACCTGAGTCTCATGCACGCTACGAAGTTTGAAAATCAGTTGTTCAAGTACAAAGGTGGTGGAGGTCCATCAAATTAATACATGCTTAGATATATGTAAAAACTATCAAGATATGTCACGCAAAACTCATGGCTACAGGTTCTGTGATGTCGCGGTCTTCGGCAAAGAGTGATTAGAAATAATGCGGCTTCCATGCACGCCATTTAAGATGCTTCTTCAGCACAGTTGTTACACATTGATAAGAAAGGTCACTTTCTCTTGCTGCTTGTCAAATGGACTTTTGGGGGCTCTGAATGAACATTATTTGAACTCTTCTCTTTACTACCAGACACTGGTTTTGGAAGGGCGACCGCTTCTTCGACCATCCATCACAGAACCTGTGGCCATGAGTCTTCCGTGACAATTCTTCATAGTCTTTCCATTAATCTGATTATTTATTCCTTTGATGGACCTCCACTACCTTTGTACTTTAACAACTAATTTTCAAACTTCATTGTGTGCCGCTAGATGGGCACACTCGTTTAGAGTTAAAACGTCGGGATATCTCTATGGTCTTTCGAATTTCAATACAAAATAATCAATCTTAAAAGAAAAAACAAGAACAACTAAATTGTCATGTATTAAGAAACATACATTAAAAATATTAACAAATAATATCTGCATATAAGAAAAAAATGATATTTTTAAAATCACCATGTACTATTTATCTATCTATCTATATGTATCTATCTAATCTATCTATATATATATAATGTATCTATCTATCTATCTATCTATCTATCTATATATATATATATATATATATATATATATATATATATATATATATATATATATATATATATATATATATCATCTATCTCTAAAGCTGCACTTTTCGCTCAAACCTTAGCTACAAAATCTACCTTCGATTGTTCTGGGCTTCTTCCTCCCTCTCCTCCCCACTCTGACTACTTCATGCTACCTATTAAAATCCTTCGTAACAATGCTTTCCATGCCTTCGTTGGCCTAAACCCTCGGAAGGCTTATGGATCTCATGGAGTCCCTCCTATTGTTCTCTGAAACTGTGCCTCTGTGCTTATACTTTGCCTAGTCGAACTCTTTCAACCTTGTCTATCTATATCTACTTTTCTTTCTTGCTGGAAGTTTGCTTACATTCAGCCTGTTCCTAAAAATGTGACCGTTCTAATCCTTCAAACTACTGACCTATTGATTTACTCTCCTGCTTATAAAAGTTTTTCATTCTATTCTCAATAGGAGGATTCTTAAATATCTATCACTTCACAATCTTCTATCTCGTCGCCAGCATGGCCTCCGTGAAGGCCGCTCTTCTAGTGATTTTCTGTTTTTCCTTACTGAGTCTTGCTCATCCTCTTTTAGATATTTTGGTGAAACTTTTTCTGTAGCTCTAGACATATCAAAAAGCTTTTGATAGATTCTGGCACAAAGCTTTAATTTCCAAACTATCCTCCTACAGCTTCTATCCTTCCCTCTGTAACTTCATCTCAGGTTTCCTTTCTCATCGTTCTATTGCTGCTGTGCAAGGCGGTCACTGTTCTTCGCCTAAATCTATTAACAGTAATGTTCCTCAAGGTTCTGTGCTATAACTCACTCTCTTCCTATTATTCATCAATGATCTTCTAAACCAAACTTCTTGCCCTATCCATTCCTATTCTGATGATACCAACTTGCAGTTTTCCACATCTTTCTATCAGGAAGTATACAGCTCACGCAGGGAAGCCTCAGAATGCCTAACTTCTGATCTCTAAAATTTACGATTGGGGCAAAGTAAACTTAATGTTGTTCAAAGCCTCAAAAACTCAATTCTTCCATTTATCAATTCGACACAACCTTTCAAATAAATATCCCTTCTTCTTCAAAGACATTCAACTGTCCCCTTCTTCTACCCTGGACATCCTGGGTCTATCCCTTACTTATAATTTAAAGTAAAAGCATCACATCTACTCTCTACCTAAAACAGCATCTATGAAGTTAGATGTTCTGAGCCGTCTCCGCCAGATTTTCTCACCTCCCCAACTGCTAACTCTTTACAGGGTATGTGAAGTATGCTTCACACACACACACACACACACACACACAGACACACACACACACACACACACACACACACACACATATATATATATATATATATATATATATATATAGATATATATATATATATATATATATATATATATTATGGTGGTTTGTGCATTCTATCCAAGTGAGGAGTGAGTGCCCTCTACCTCCCATAGCTCTCTCCCCCCTCTGTCTCTCCTCATCTGTGCCTTCTCTTCCTCCTTTTTGGGCAGCCAGGGATACCAGTGTCCCTGGCAGTGCCTCACCAGCTGGTTGGGGTGGGGCTTGCAACCCCTCCCCGTAAAAAAAACACCCACAGCCACCAACAAAGTTAGAGACAGAGGTCGGGGTGGGGGCTATAGACGCGAACGAGCCTCTGGCCACGGCCCGATCCAAGTATGCTGGGGGGTCCGACCGTGCAGACCTCTCGGGTGCCAAGGCACCAGAGGGGCCTGCCTACCGGTATGACGGATGCAGGGGAAAGCCTGCGGGAGCCCTGTGTCCTGAAAGGGGCAGAAGGACCCCCTAGCCCTACTTCTGATTTTGGGGGTGCCGGCGGGGCTGCAGATGTGGCGCCTGCACGTTGGACCGCTCCTTGGGTGAACCTTCGAAGGGTTCTGCGTGTGGGCTCCTGGAATGTTCTGAGTCTCTCAGAGGATCACCGACTGCCTCATTTATCAGATGAGCTCAGTAGGCTGAGGGTGGATATGGTGGGGCTCTCTGAGACAAGGAGGCCTGGCAGTGGCGAGACCAGTAGTAAGGGTTTTACTTACTACTGGTCCGGCACGAGCAATGGCCACCATGTCAAGGGGGTAGCCATAGGCGTCTCCAGCAGACTGCAGCCGTCTGTTGTAGAGGTTACTCCGGTTGATGAGCGTATAATGCGATTAAGGCTGAAGCACAGTTTAGGCTTCATGTCTGTTGTTGCTGTATATGCTCCTACCGAGGTATGTGAAACTGAAGAGAAGGAGATGTTCTATGCCAAACTCGACTCTGTACTGGACCAGTGTCCCCGTCGTGATGCATTCATTGTCCTGGGCGACTTTCATGCTGGCACTGGCACTGAATGGGCTGGCTATGAAATATGTGTTGGTCCCCATAGTTCTGGTACCAGGAAAGACAACAGCTCTTTCCTTCTGAATTTTGCAAGATCCAGAAGGCTGAGAATTGCGGGTTCCTGGTATCAGAGACCAGCGCTGCACCGCTGGACTTGGTATAACAATGCCGGAGGGGTAGGGAAGGAGATCGATCATATCCTTGTCAGTACTCGTTGGAGGATCCTCCAGAACTGCAGGGTTTTTCGGAGTGCCGAGTTCTTTGCGACCGATCACAGGCTTCTTGTTCCTTCACTCAAGCTTCATATCAAGTCCCAGAAAGCCTACAAGACGCAACCACACTGTGTTTCATCTTGAGAAGCTGAAGGACTTGACATGTGCACAAGAGTATGCAGTGACAGTCTCCAATCGGTTTGGAGTGCTCGACACCCTTGAGGACCCTGAGGAGCTATGGGATACCTTCAAACGTGAGACTCTTGAGGCTGCCAAGGAATGCATTGGGGAGCGCCCAAGGTCACGGAGTGGCTTCACCTCAGTAAAGACGCTGGAAAGTATTGAGGAGAGCCGCGCTGCCAGACTTGCTGGGGACCATGACCAGGGCTCTGTCACGTAGGACTAGAACTCTTCTGAGAGGAGACAAGGAAAGGTACGTCAGGGGTCTCGCTGAGGATATCGAGTGTCATTTAAATGCTAATAACCTCAGACCTGCCTATCGAGCTCTGAAGAAACTCCGCTCCAAGTCTACTTCTCAGGTGAGTGCTATCCGAACAGCAGATGGTTGCCTCGTATCGGATGCAGATGGGCAGATGGCTCGTTGTGCTGAGTATTTTGAGCAGCTGGTGGATCCTCCAAGCGGACAGCTCCAGACTGCAGGGTTGCAGACGCTGGATGCTGATCCACCCATTGACGAAACTGCACCCTCCATTGGCGATGTCAAGGAGACTGTGGCAAAGTTGAGGGGTGGAAAGGCAGCTGGCGTCTGCAACATCAGTGCGGAGCTACTCAAAGCTGGGGGTGAAGCCATCATCCGTGGGTTGCATGCTGTCTTGACTGCTGTATGGCATTCAGGTACCATTCCCCCTGACTGGAAGAAGGGGTTGGTCGTCCCTATCAGGAAGGGGAAAGGGATCGTCAGGACTGCAGCAACTACCGTGGAATAACGCTGCTCAGCGTACCAGGCAAGGTGCTTGCCTATTTGCTGCTGACATGGATCCGCACCCACCTGCTGAAGCATCAAACCTGAACAGTCAGGGTTCACGCCCGGTAAGTCAACAACTGACCGTATTCTAGCGCTTCGCGTACTGGTGGAGCGCCGTCGTGAGTTTGGACAGGGAATGCTTGCAGCTTATGTCGATCTCAAGAAGGCGTTTGACTCAGTGCATCGAGAGACACTCTGGGATCTTCTGCGTCTCCGTGGGATTCCTGCAAGGATTATTGGTCTATTAACTGGCCTGTACTCCGGGACTGTAAGTGCTGTGAAGTGTGGAGGAGGCGTGTCCAGCTTCTTCCCTGTGAATACAGGTGTGAGGCAGGGCTGTGTGCTTGCTCCATCACTTTTCAACACATGCATGGATTGGGTACTAGGCAGAGTTGTGGAACAAAGTCATTGTGGAGCATCTGTCGGCAACACCAAGATTACAGATCTTGTTTTTGCTGATGATGCAGCAATCTTCGCTGAGTCACTGGAGGTTCTGGTAATGGCTCTAGAGGCACTGCACGAGGAGGTGAAGCCCTTGGGACTTAAGGTTTCCTGGGCCAAGACCAAGGTCCAGGTGTTTGGAGGCGTGCTGGATGAAACAGTACAGTCTGTCCATGCGTGTGGCGAGGACATTGAGATCTTGAAAAGTTTCACATACCTTGGTAGTGTAGTGCACAACGATGGTGGGTCGAGCCAAGAAGTCACACGTCGGATTGGCCTGGCCCACGGCGTTATGGGTTCGCTCAACATGAGTATTTGGCATTGTCGATACCTGTGCAGACGGACAAAGATTCGGATCTTCAAGTCGCTGGTGATCCCTGTCTTACTCTATGGCTGTGAGACATGGACGCTGAACACCGACCTGAAAAGGCGAATTGATGTCTTTGGTACTAGATGCCTTCGCAGGATCATGGGATACCGCTGGTATGACTGTGTCAAATCAGCGATTGTTCCACGAGACCGATTCGAGGCCTATTACTAGCATAGTCCGTCAGCGCCAACTGCGGCTATATGGGCATGTGGCGCGATACCCGGAAGCCGACCCTGCTTGTCGGGTTGTTTCCGTAACGGACAACCGAACCTGGAGAAGGCCTAGGGGACGCCCACAGAACTCTTGGCTGCGCCAAGTCGATGTCTCCTGCTGGGAGTTACTCGGTATAGGAAGGGAGCCTGCATGGAGACTTGCGAGGCGTGACCGCCAGGAGTGGCGCCGTAAGGTAGGCGAGGCAACGCGCCCCCCGGCGTATGCCCCCCATGATTATATATATATATATATATATATATATATATATATATATGAGATATAAATACATATTTATTTATATATGTCATATATTCATATATGTCATATATTTATTTATATATGTATATATGTATGTATACACACACACACACACACACACATATATATATATATATATATATATATATATATATATATATATATATATATATATATATATATATATATATATATATGCATAGGCAGATATCGCTCCCTACTTGACCAACAGATTCCCACCAGTAGCCGTCACCTCCATAAATATACGCTTACTGTTTCCACAATGCGTTCACCGTTTCTGTCATTGCTGGTCTTTATGATGGTGAGTCGTTTATCTTTTCTTTTTCATTTGTACCTAAGGTGAGAACCTCAACTGACAATATCATATATTATGTACTTATCTTCTTTCTTTTTTGCAACACTCAGCTATTCTAAAAGCAATACGCAATAATAGCAAACTGACACTATATGAATAAAGTTTTCTAATTCACTCTTTACACAATGAAATTATGTTCCACATTAGTGGCTTGGCCATATTCAAGAGTAGTGCCACATTCGAAATTAGCTTCTATTCATGTGAAAAGAAACCCTATTATTACTTAAACGATCGAGTTTTTTTCATGATTTACTGCATGTTAGTACGAATTTGGTTAAGAATTGCTTTGCATACCTACGAATAATTGCGACTGCCTCTGCGAATTAATGAGAGTGGATACGAATTATTTGAAATGCCAATTTCTTAATGTTCTCACAGCTCATGATCTAGTAAGAGACAGTAAGAATTTGCAAATAGCGAGTACTCATAGTTAGGAGTTCTTCCACGTGCCTAAAGGAGTCAGTATGAGTGTATTCGGGAAGTTATCTATATCAGACGATAGTCTTTCTTATGTCGTCCACCTTAAACCATACAGTTATCTAGGTACCTATATATGGTGGAATTTTTACTAACAAAAACCACCGAATAAATATACTAATCTCTGCACATTGTCAAAACATAAATGATGTAGGACAAAATTTATACCTCTCACCAGATTGTTCAAAGTGCGAGTCTTCTACAAGAGGCTCATCTTTCTATATTATTTTTCTATTCAAAATTGTATCATAATAAATCCAGTTTTCGGAGTACCACGAAGCGAGGTTTATTTTAGTGGTACCGTCGACGGTCACCCGGTTGTTTTATCTTGTGGCCCTGTCGATAATGTTTGTTTGTTTGTTCCTTGATAGGCCTGGTTTCCTGCCCAGAAGGCACAGAAAGAGCGATATTCTGTATTTTGAGATGCTGGCCAACTAATTCCGTGACTTGCTGAGTCTCTTGTAGTACGTAAAGTTGCTTCTCTATGTAAAACACCTCTGTAGGTGGTGAATGACGGCGAGTTTCTTCATCTTCCTCAGAGATAAATTGCTCTCCCGACAGGAATGCATAACTCGTTCGGGATTGATGTGACATTACTGTGACTGGGCTAGATTGGCAGGTCATCAAAGCTGACAGTACAGCGGTATGGATGAAGGAATATATACCTCTATATATATATATATATATATATATATATATATATATATATATATATATATATATATATATATATATATATATATATATATATATATAGAGGGAAAAGGTGGACAAGTGCAACAACAATAATGAAAAAAAAAAAAAAACTGCTTGATAGATCAATTAAGTTAACCGAAAGTGAGTGACAAATGTTTTGACACCTTCCTCTTAAATAGAGTTAAATCATAGGAATTATAAAATTCAGTGGCAGGTAGTGAGTTCCAAAATTTACCAGAGAAAGGAATGAATGATTTAGAATACTGGTTGACTCTTTCATAAGATAATAATAATAATAATCATAATATATACATATACATATATATATATATATATATATATATATATATATATATATATATATATATATATATATATATATATATATATAAAGAGGAAATGGAAAGTTTTTTGCAGCTAGGAAATGAAATAATGAATGAATGAAATGATGAAATGATAATAATGAATGATAATGAAAATGAAATAAAGATATAAGTTTGAAAGAGATGCAACTTCCGGCAAAGAAATAGAGGCTGAAGACAGACGATAGAAAGAGAAAAGTTGATGAGATTAAAAGCTTTTCATCCCATTTTATCTAATAAGGTTGTGTGAGTAGAAACCACACTCTCATACATGCTAGAAATATTCCATACCTGGGCGGATAAGGCCCCTAGAACAAAGTAAACAGTAGAGGTATAAGAAAACTGACCGAGATGCCTTAGGAGGCCTCACTTCATAGATTATGTTTTAGCAAAACATGAGATATGAAGTTTCCACTTTAGATTATGAGTAAAGGAGAGACCCAGGATATTCATGGTAGAAGAGGGGAGTATATTAACGTTGCGGTGTTTGCTGCCTGTTCCACTGCATGTAGATGTATACATATACATACATTATATATATATATATATCGTGCTTAATAGCGATAATGGGCCATTAACGCAAACGGGTGAGAATTTTTTGCCTACTAAGGTTAAAGTTTTCGTTCGATTGACGTTAATGAAAACCCATTAACGTTAATGGCCGATTATTGCTATTGAGGACAATATATATATATATATATATATATATATATATATATATATATATATATATATATATATATATAAACTATTTTCCAATATATTATTGCTGATTTTTAAATTTTTTTCATAGTAACACATCAAAGACCACATATTTATTAAGATTTGCTACGATATCGTGGTTACGCTTGGTAAATCGTGGCATCTCGCTTCAAATCTTAACAAAGTAAATCACGGAGATATCACCATGTGTGTGTGTGTGTGTGTGTGTGTGTGTGTGATAATAATAATAATAATAATAATAATAATAATAATAATAATAATAATAATAATAACAATAATAATAATAATAATAATAGACGGTTTATTTGAATGCAGCTTACAATTATTTGCTGAAAATCTACAGGTTAACATACAGATCCTATGTTCCTAACATTCACACACCTTGAGTTTACCTGGTCGCATCTGTCAACTCAATGCTTGGCTGCTAGATAGTGCCAACAAGTCTAGTGGGGACTAGGCCCAAGGGTGATCAGGCCAACCCGTACATTTTTATTCGGAGTTTATTTCTCCTACCCAGCAGCGGATCACAACTTCCGACTTACACCAGGTACCTAATCACTGCTAGGTGGACAGGGGCGACACACTTGAATATAAGTCTTGCCCAAATAACTTCCAACATAACCCGGGAATCGAACCCTGCCTTTCCCGATTGGGAGTCGGACGCGCTACCACTGCACCAACAGGTGTGTGTGTGTGTGTGTGTTTTACTATATAACTGCAATGTAAAAGCTTCTTAGCCAAGCACCATGCATATTACCCCTTTCTTTTTGCAGTCCGAATGGGGCCACATCAATGCACGGGATATCACTTTCGTGTTTTTTTTTTTTTTTTTTTTTTTTCGCTTTTTAATATCCATGTAAGTTGACCTGAAACAAAATGTAAAAGCATTACAAAAGAAAAAAAAAGAATAAAAACAAAACAATATATATATATATATATATATATATATATATATATATATATATATATATATATATATATATATATATATATATATATATATCGGCATGTACACAATGTATCTATTGACACTTCCATGTTATCTGTTTTAATGAGTCTTAATAATTTCAGAGTTGCCCTCCGTCACTAACCTCTCCGGCAGTGATGGGGACTATATTGAACCAAAGGATGGTTTCAGAGAGTTAGCGTATTCCGAAACAAACCTTTCGGAGAGATGGGGACTACATCGAACCAAAGGATGGTGAGTCCTTAGCTTTTAGTTACTAATTTATCTATATTGATCCTTTTTTTAAGGACCTAATGAAACTTAAAACAAATAAAAAACAGACCACAAGACTCTCTGAATATATCAAATTATGAAAATTTGCCCCTGAACTGATTCATACGAGGTATGTGTAAAAAATATAATGTATTTTCCACTTCTGTTGCTCAAATTAAACTTTATCAAAACTCTTTATATTTTTCACTTACCTATTATAATTAACTTTTGCACCTGGTTGAGGGTTGAGGTATGGTGTGAGTAGCCATGGTCCGCAGGGATATCCACAATCTCCAAGTGGGTAGCATCCTTCAGGCATTAAATTCTGTTCGAATAACAGTTTCAGCCCGGACTCCTCCAAAATCCTTGCATCATGGACTGAGCCAGGCCACCTTGCCGCAATATCAAGAATTTTGCAATTTGCATCAGACACCACTTGCACATTGATGCTGTGATAACGTTTCCTATTCACATATAGATGTTCACTCACTCTGGGAGCCACAATTCGGACGTGAGTGCCATCAATAGCCCCCACAACACCGGGGAAGCCACTCGTTTACATAAACTTTCTCTGTTTACGTTGAACTTCTTCCACAGTGCGAGGAAATTTCATGAACTGACGCCGAATTTGTGGATCAGCCAATGCATCTAATGTTTGTGTAATGACACGGCTGATGGTAGGTTGTGTTGTCCCAAAGTCATCACAGCTACACCACTGTTGCATTTTTCCGGTTGCTAAATATCATAAAGTAATTGCCACCTTTGTTTCTGGATCCAGTGGTCTGTTTCTTTCAGTTCTACATTGAAGTCTGTCCCTTACTAAGTCAGTCACTGCTATTATGCCTGCACGATCAAGTCGGAATCTCTTCACCAGTTCGTCGTCATTATAATCACGGAATATATCTCTCCTTTGTCGAAATGTTCGCCGCCGTAGAGGTTGTTGTGGTCCGTGGCCCGCCATATTCTCGACTAACAGAAGTTTGTTTAGAGCTTAAAAGTCCTCTGCAGCACTTTTACCTTAACAGTAATTTTAAGGCCCTAGCAAACAACTAGTAGTGACTTAACAGTGAAATGTTAGAGTTAGAAGGAGTTTGCTATCCTTAACAGGAATTTGCTAACCTTAACAGCTGTTTGCTAACTTAACAAGTTTTGTGTATACCGGCCCAGGGCCGGTATACACAAAATTTACTAGTTAACTTAACAAATCTCTGCTAGCTGACAGGAAAGTATTTCACGAAGGCTTAACTAACAGATGTTAGTAAGCAAACAGCTGTTTGTTAACGCTTGCTAACCTTCGCTAAGGATAGCAACTTATTCACTTATTTTTTGTTAAATCGAGTTGAAAATGCATCATTTATGTAAAAATATTTTTCTATTAATAATTAAACTCTCTTGATATGCATAATTGCACATTTCATCGATTTTTTGTAGTTAGAACAAATACTTTTTAACCACATGCTGGCGATCTGTGGACAACATCACAACGCTGCCGTCCCGCGACTTTTGTAAACACAGGAACACACAAACTCAACACCATGGCAGAGGAGGCGCAAGTGAAGAAAAGGAACCCTAACTGAACACAGGAGGAAACCCTCCTTTTAGTATATCGGATACTAAAGAGGAAATTGGTGATTAATGGCCGGTTTAAACCTACCTTACAAACAATTCGGACGTGAGTGCCATCAATAGCCCCCACAACACCGGGGAAGCCACTCGTTTCCATAAACTCTCTCTGTTTACGTTGAACTTCTACCACAGTGTGAGGAAATTTCATGAACTGACGCCGAATTTGTGGATCAGCCAATGCATCTAATGTTTGTGTAATGACACGGCTGATGGTAGGTTGTGTTGTCCCAAAGTCATCACAGCTACACTGTTGCATTTTTCCGGTTGCTAAATATCTTAAAGTAATTGCCACCTTTGTTTCTGGATCCAGTGGTGTGTTTCTCTCTGTTCTACTTTGAAGTCTGTCCTTTACTAAGCCAGTCACTGCTATTATGCCTGCACGATCAAGTCGGAATCTCTTCCCCAGTTCGTCGTCACTATAATCACGGAATATATCTCTCCTTTGTCGAAATGTTCGCCGCCGTAGAGGTTGTTGTGGTCCGTCGCCCGCCATATTCTCGACTAACAGAAGTTTGTTAAGAGCTTAAAAGTCCTCTGGAGCACTTTTACCTTAACAGTACTTTTAAGGCCCTAGCAAACAACTATTAGTGACAACAGTGAAATGTTAGTTAGCAGGAGTTTGCTATCCTTAACACGAATTTGCTAACCTTAACAGCTGTTTGCTAACTTAACAAGTTTTGTGTATACCAGCCCAGATCTGGTGCAACTGTGCCTTTGTGACTATTTTAAACTCCTCCCCACTCCTGGTGCAACTTGCAACTTGATAGCATCTTTTTTTTTTTTTCTTTTTTTTTCTGTGCTACTCTGCTAAACTTTAATGCGTTAACAGAAATATGTTTTTAAAAGTCAGAGAAACACTATTATTACTATTATTGTTATTATTATTATTATTATTACTATTATTATTATTATTATTATTATTATTATTATTATTATTATTATTATTATTAATTTTATTTATTTATTTATTTATTTGTTTATTTTTTTCTGTTTATGTAAAGGCCATTCTCATTCTCCTCCATTTCCCCCTGGCCCATCTTTTCCTCCAGTTTTTTTTTTCTTCTTTTTTTAATTTATGTATTTCTCTATTCCCGTCAAAGATAATGGAAATTTTTCAGGAGGTTTGTGACCTTCGACTTAAGAGACTTCAAAATTTATGGCGCAGCAAAGTATCAAAGTTCCAACACGATGACAACGCCCAGCTCTGAAAACTGCATAATAAGACCCCTCCTCTCTTTCCCAATACCAACATGATTAGGGATCTGTTGGGAAAGCTTGTTCTTTGGGTCGGGAAAACCGAAATAGGCTACATTTACCAATTAGAAAACAAAGCCATATTTGGCTAAATGTGAAAAATCGTTAAAAATGTAAAATAAATGAATAAATAAATAAATAATAATAATAATAATAATAATAATAATAATAATAATAATAATAATAATAATAATAAATAAATAAATAATAGAATAAATAATAATAATATCTAAACTAAACTAACTAAACATGCCCCTTAATCTAACCTGACGTATCAGGAGGCTTTAACCCACCTCGAGCCCCTTGATCATTTGCATATTCATTTGATTGATAAGGGTTACTGGAATGATACTTATATTTAGTAACATGTAATAAAGGAGTAACAAGTGAAAGACTGCAGTAAACTCTAAAAAGTCATGGCTGCTATTGGAACGGTGATCATCCATTACGAACGTAGAGTATTATACAAACGCCCATGGACGAATGGGTAAGAAAAGTTTATGTAACAATAACTGAAAAAACTTTATATGCTTATCTAAGCAAGATATATATTCTACAGTGTCACATACATACATATATACAAGTTATGTAAGTAGCACATGAGAATTAAAAATCGACTGAAATTACTTTCATTACAGTCTATACTACTTAGGCATATACATACGTCATCTTTGTGTATGAGTGTAATTTTTGCTCCTTATGATGCGCAGTTTTCTTCTCTCTCTCTCTCTCTCTCTCTCTCTCTCTCTCTCTCTCTCTCTCTCTCTCTCTCTCTCTCTCTGATGATGGAGCTAAACTGAATAACATTTGCTATAATTATTCATGCTTGTACAGGTCTCTTCCTTTATAATCTCAAGATAAGCAAGCCTAGGAATTTGATTATATAATTTTATACAAAACTCTTGTCATTTATAAAGTAAAATTTCACTTATTGTAAAATTCTTTTGTTTAACTTACGAATCAGTCCCTTGAGAATATAGATGAAATAATTGTTATTCCTTATTTTTAAACACATTTATTGACAATTTATTTAGTCGACCATGATGGAATGGTACAAATATATGATGTTTGACAGCATTATTTCATTTAGTGAAGATTTTGTAGAAAATCAGTAAGAGAGAGAGAGAGAGAGAGAGAGAGAGAGAGAGAGAGAGAGAGAGAGAGAGAGAGAGAGAGAGAGATTATATATATTTTTCTTTATTAGATACTTGATCTTTAAAAGCCATGAATGCATATTTGATGGATTAGGCTAATGTTGGCATATTTTGTAAACAAACGCTTGTTGTAATTACTATGTATAATTTTACAGTATTTAACTGCTTCTTTACTACATACAATCAACACCTCTGAATCTCCAAGTGTTAAAAAAAAAAAAAAAAAAAAAAGTAATGAAGATACCTTGCTCCTTTTCGGTCACTTCCTAGAAGAGTTCAGCTCTAATTGACGACAGGGGCTCAATTCCAAAGTAATTGTAATCTGCTGCTTGGGTCGGCATTGCCCAGGCAATAATCTCTGTTTTCCCACTAACCAACAAAACAGCGGGAGAATGCCAAAAATACTGCAGAAACATAAAAGCAAACCAGAGACCAGTGCTCAGTGCCCAGAGGAGAGATTACACTTTCTGCAAATGTTTAATTGCTCTTCGGTCAAGTTACATGTTACATCTTGTGGACCACCTCTGTTGATCCATTCACTCATTCTAAGTTCAGCACCATTTTTGTATCCACACTGAACATATTTATCATATTTTTCTGGTGTGGAAGGCAGCAATTGTCTATAGGCCTCAAACAAGGCCAATAATTCAAGGGTCTCGCGTCGCCAGCATCCTAGCCTAGTGACGTGGTCTACTTATTCTATACAAAGCTCGGAATGATGAACACTTTAGTTGTATGAAACATTGTTCAGTACATACCTATATATTATAGTTTGTCAATGAATAACAACATAGCTAAATATGAGTAAAATATAAATAAATAAATAAATAAATAATAAAAAATAATAAAAACTTTATTTTAGGAAGAGATTAATCCATTTTGGACAGTATTCTCGGGAATGTTGAAAGTAATGTTTTGAGACCGGCGTAGCAACAGCGCTCCCTGTCCTGAACTCGCACATGTTGGCTGTTCATCTCAATAATATGAACTTCCAATCCATAAACCTGTTATCTTTCACAAAATATTGTTTAATAATTCGCAGCTTCCACTCCTTCTAAATGAAGAAATGCCTCAAGCTGAGGAGCACGACCACTTTCGTCGGCCTTAAATCGTTGACAATAAGCTAGGCATCTTTTTAGACTTACCAGTGAAAAGGCTGACTGGGTGACCAGCAGTCGACAGTGAATTAATTACACACACAGGATAAAATTTTACACAACACAACCAATTACAACCCCGCACCCCCCCTCCCCTTAAAAAAAATAAAAAAAAAATAAAATAAAAAAATCAAGTGAAATAAGTAAAAACGCAAGAAAACATATTAGCTTAGGCACTGCTTACACCAGTAAGTGCATGTCCAAGTTATATTTGCCCTTGAAATCTCAAACTTCACTTATTTGATCACAGCTAACATTTACTTTAACCTTACCGAAAGAAATATTAGATGCACTACCATAAGTGTAACCCACCTATGATAAATTTGGGGACCTCTGGGAATGACATTACGCTAAACGAGAATCATCATCGCCGTAGGCTACTTACCATCCTGTTTTATGGAATGGTTTTGGTTGTTATATTGTCTGAAATTACTTATATTTTGTTGGCAAACATTAATTATACTAAATTTCATGTTCATCTGACTGATTAGAGTGCGTACGTTGTACAAGGGTGATAAAATTAGTCAACGCATCACACTAGTGGAATACACTGCGCGCCGGGCCGCGTGGAAGGAGCTGGAGACCCACTACGGCGAACGGCTCCCCCAGCACTAAATTTCAATGTTTTTTAACAAAACAAAGCATAACATGAAACCTGTATATGAAATATTTTTTACTTCGAATTACCTAAACTATTGTATCCTATTGTATCACTGGACACCTTGTATGTTATAACGGGGCAGGGCGGGGCGAAGAGAGAGCCGGCGGGAGGGTTCCCTTGGGGTGGTGTGGGGAAGAGCGCCAACCACAGAAAGTGTTGCCACTCCTAGTGTTTTTCACCTAGATCTAGGTTTTTTTGCAGTGATCTAGGTTTCTGGGTGTTTTTTTTGTAAAAGTCCATAAATCTAGCTTTTTTTTCTGTCAAGCTAATTATTCATGTCATTTTTCATTAAGTGTAGCAGTAATATCATGAAATATAGGTACATTGACAAACAAAACCAAACGTAGACTATACGAGTACTAGGAGTCTTGTATCAGACACGCTTCCCTTTTGAAGAGGACTGCGTTATTGCTCTGATGAAAAACATTGACCCAAAGGTTGCTGTATCACCTCAAAGAAGTACATACATCACGAGTCTTGCAGTGCACTTTCCCATGATTGTTAGAGGAAGAACTGGATGCCTTAAGCCCTGTCCACACCAGGAAACATTGTTTGGAAACAATGTTTGCAAACAGTTTGCGAACAGTTTGCAAACAGTTTTCGATAACATGTTTGCAAACAGTTTGCAAACAGTTTGCAAACTGTTTGCAAACTGTTTGCAAACTGTTCGCAAACTGTTTCCAAACAATGTTTCCTGTCCAGACCTCAGTTGTCGTCATGCCTGTAGGTAGTGTGGAGGTTGCTGCAGCAGCCTCTTTATATTACTTGGCACTGTTGATTAACTCAAGAAAGGGCAAGAAAAAGAGAAAGACATGGGTAAGGAAGTTTTTAGAAAAAGGAGCCTTTTATGGTGACTTGCTTCTGAAGGATTTGAGAGTGGATGGAGCAGGTTTCACCAATTTCCTTCGGATGTCCACTACTGACTTTGAAATACTTTTACGGATGGTGGCTCCCAAAATAACCACATGGTGTTATTATCCCTTCCGCTGCAAGCCTCGTGCGACTACTGATTCATCACACAAACACACACACTCTTCAGCTTGGTATCGCTTGTAGGTCTATGGTCCACAGCCGTGCGTTGTGGAGTTAGCAGTCCAATAATAATAATTATAATTATAATAATATTATATAATATATATATATATAATAATATTATTATTATATATATATTATATAATATTATTATAATTATAATTATTATTATTATTATAGATGGAGCAGGTTTTAATTTTCTTCGGATGCCCACTACTGATTCATCGTCACATACACACACACATACACACACACACACACACACACACACACACACACACACACACACAAACACACCGTGTTTCCCATTCTGGATGGGAAACAGATACATGTGAAATATTGTTCGCAAACAGTTTGCACAGTTTGCAAACAGTTTGCAAACTGTTTGGAAACAATGTTCGCAAACTGTTTGCAAACAGTTTCCAAACAATGTTTCCTGGTGTGGACAGGCCTTTAGAAGACGAATGGCAGAGTCTGATGTATGCCAAGGAAACTGTGCAAAGCCTCACGCAGACACCTACATCATTCTGGAGTGAACTACAAAAAGTTAAAGATGGAAACAATGAGATGAAATTTGGAGTACTACCAAGACTTATGTGTGGACTATTAGCATTGCCACACTCATCGGCTTGTGTGGAGAGTCTTCTCACAAGTCAATATAATAAAGACGAAGCAAAGTAACAGACTCCTGGCAACAACCGTCGCTAACAGACTTTTAGCAAAACAAGCAATTGCTCGTCAAGGAGTGAAATGTTTTGACTGGGAGGCATCAACGCGTCTATTAAATGTGAAAAGTGGTGTGTGTCATCAGCGGTACGTAGAGAGGTGCAACAGACGTGAGGTGGCAACTCTTCACCCTGTCTCTGACTCCGACAGCGACGATACTCTACCAGTTCACCTCCACTAAACACAGCTACATTAAAGTAAGTGTCGTGAATAATTTTTTTTTTTTTAAACATTTAAAAAAAATTATAATCTATGTTTTTTTTTACGGGTTCTTGATGTTTTTAGGCAACCCATCTAGCATTTTCTATCCTTAGTGAGTGGCAACGCTGCACAGAAACACTCAGTGAGGAACCAGAAGCCAGGCGGAAGGGTGCGCGTCGCTCTTGCTCCCAGACCAGACTTGTTTTCTGCCTTATCTGTGGCTTGGCTTTAGATGGTGGGTTATTTAACGAGCTAATTAAAGTAAAGGGGAGTATTTAAATGTATTGGCAGTAAGCCCCTGCCATTTTAGGTGACAGCCAAGCTCCATTTTGAACTAAGGTGAGGCCGTTAATAATCACCTCATGGTCCCTATCTTTCTCCTTCACTCACTACAATATTCGGAGATGTAAGTACAACAGTCTATCTACTTTAAAGGTGATGTGTCTTGGGGAGTGTTTTCGGCGTTGTATATGTATTGCAATTATTTTGTGTACTGCATCTAAAGGCTCGTCCAGTCTGGGACTGGGCAGGCGGTGGTTCATGCGACATTCTGTTTTAATAAGGATTTCAACTAACCAGTTTGTATACTACTGTTACTATTCTACCATTTCCACTATTATTATTACCAATTACTCTAACCAAAGTATTGATAGTTTCATATTGCTATTGTCAGGACTAATTATGCCGTTATAATAATAGCTATTGTTTAAGTGTCTTCAATGTTGTGTCTTCAATGTCTTCAATGTTGTTCAATGTTGCGTGTTCATTTTGATTTTGCTTATTGTTACTACTTTGATCTACTACTACTACTACTACTATAGTCACTTATTTTCCTCTGCATACCTGGAGAGGCATAGTTATCTTTATTTACTGTATTTTTTTTTTCTGTACTGTATTTGATAAATTTTCTGTAATTAACTGTATGAGGTAAGTTCGTATTCGCTTTTATACTAGACATGGATAATCTATTTAATTATTTATATGATAGTGATTTTTTTCTCAAAGCTTAATTTAAATGTTTTTTATAAAAAAAATGTCAACATATAAACTCATTTTCTAGATATGTAAATTTCGAGGACTACATAACAGCAATAGAGTCAATATATACCAACTACCTCAACATTATACATATTGGTATTAGATCACAACACAAGAACTTTGTTTTGCTGAAATATTTTCCTGTCTGCCAAAATCACCAGATATAATTGGTGTTACTGAGATTTGGCTTCAAAAACACAACAAACGTCTTTATTCACTTTAATATTATAATTCATATTACTTAAGAACTGAAAGAGAACATAGAGGGCTATTAAAGGGCTAACCATCTTTATTAACAATATGCTAAAGACAGAGCTATTGAACCAGTTTTGTTACATTAATCCATTTATGCCGCTCGTTCCCTTAACTCAACGTGAAACATGCTACAACTTGATGTCGAACTACACTGAAATAACATGTTATATCTTGTTAATGCTTTCATTACTCAGTAGACACCCAGAACTCCCATTGAAAGGTTCATATAATTCCTGACCTCTCATCATTCAAGGGGAAAAGATAGTGAAAGGAACTCCATTTTCTGAAGTAGAATTTATTCATAAAATAAAGAGTTGTGTAAAGATCATCGAATATTTGTTGATATCTATTTCACGGTAATATTTAATAGTTTTGTTGATGACCGAACCTAATTTCACTGTGATTTACTAGATAGAATGTTAATGTCAACTGGGTATAAACTACATCGGCACCGAGTAGTTCACCAATGTTGTGCTAACTCGACCACAGGCACCAGCTTCTTCATTGATAGTTATTTTGCGCTGCATTATATTTTATTTACACATATGATGCCATTTGATAGATATATTTGTGTATTAATTTACCTTCGGAGTCGGGAACACTTTTGTGATGTTTTATCAGGAATAATTGCAGCACACTGGCACGATAATGGCATTTTTACCATTGCATCATCTGAGTATGGTGTATCTCCAGTCGTGAAGTTTATGCGGCTTCACAGAAGAAGCGTGTGAATGTTTTCGATACCAAATGCTATCCATCAGTATAATGGAAAAATGAGAAGTATTCATAGGCAAGAACAAAATATTGCACAGTACTGGCCTTCAATTCGTGGGAAAAGATGGTACTTTCAAATTGTCACTTACCTGATTACAGTTCGAGTAAACAATGCCTGGATTTTTGTGTGGGAAGGAGGGTATAAAGAGGACACGCTGTCATTCCTACGTGTTGCAGCTACTGAATGGCTACAGAATCATGGAAAAAAGCATAGTAATCCTGGATGATCACGATCAGCTCAGTGTTGCATATATAACTGCACTGATGCGGTATAATAATGAACACGGACAGTATCCCTTTTCATTATCCAGTAGCAGAGGAATAAATCTCACAGCCATGTTCCAACTTGGGAAGGACAAGTGTCCTGTGGAGAAGTGTGTCCCTGTCAGCATCCCAAAAAGTATGAGCCAGAATCCGAAGATAAGGCTTTCTGTTCATTATCATACCACATACAGCGCCTTGGAGTATCAAACGGATACTCCAAGGCGCTGTCACTGCAGGTTAGGTAACATTCAGAATTTATTTATATGCCAGACATGTAAAGTACAATTGCATCTAAAATGTCCAGTACAGTACTATACCATGTAGGGCAGGAAAATGCTGTGAAAATATATTTAGGTTGCACTATTCATACTAGGATTTTATTTTGTTAGACTATTATCACTCATTTCTTCACTTCCAGATCTAAAGTCTCTCTCTCTCTCTCTCTCTCTCTCTCTCTCTCTCTCTCTCTCTCTCTCTCTCTCTCTCTCTCTTTCTCTCTCTCTCTCTCTCTCTCTCTCTCCACCTTTCCCTCAGGTACCTGATGTTAGGAGGTTATCAACCGTTTCTCTGACTGTATGGCCCGAGTTTGGGAGAACTCCGGCAATGCTTCCTTTTTTAAATGTCAAGGTGAGGATGGGGTATACAGACTATGTAAGTTGCTTGGGCCTGCGTGAACCTTCCCCAGGTTTCGACGTTAGTCTTTTGAAGGAATCTGGCCTGCTCTCTCTCTCTTTTTTTTTTTGTGTGTGTGTGTGTGCTTATTTTTACCCTTTTTTACTTTTAATGTTTTTATATTATTTTATTTGTTTTATTTTATTTCATTTCATTTTATTTTATTATTTTATTTTTTTTACCGGTTTTATGGGATTTCAACCGTTTGGAAGCGGCGCCATGATCCTGGCTGTTGCGGCGCCTACTTCATATCATATCACTA
>CM035215.1:5415500-5433522 GCA_020233015.1 Callinectes sapidus | reverse complement strand
GTGAGGATTGCTAGAAAATTGTCTGTAATAAGAAAGAAAATTGATATTTTAGAGAGTAACTTCCTTCATACTAGAAATGAAAGAGCTATTGGTGTAGTAATAGCTATTAGTGCCTTAGCAGGTTTAGGAATTGCAAATCTAGGATTGCACAAAGACCTAAGGAACAAGGTAAACACTTTGCAACAATCTATGTCAAAGCTAGATGTGTTGGAAGATGATATTGAAGACATTAAAGAAAGTATAAATGATTTGATGGATAAAATAGAATATCTAGGCAGTGAAATATCAAATGTAAGAGCATCACTAGACATTTTCATGCTTCTAGATCAGCTGCACGTGAAAACTATAGAATTAAATAGTGAAATAGAACAGTTCATACAGGACTTAGTCCTTGCTAACACTGGTTCCGTCACCTCTACCCTGTTACCTATAACTAAATTAATCCAAATTATTGAAACAGCAAAAAGTGAGTGGAATTTTAAACCTTTCTTTGATAAAAGCAGTGTAGCTATGTATTACCCACTCCTTAATTCATATCTTAATGGTTTATCAGTCATAATTGATGTGCCGTTTTCTTCAGAATTAACTTACCATGTTTATAAATTTATTCCTTTCCCGATGCAATTAAATGGCACTATATTAGAAATTGACACTAATCTGGTTGATCCACTAAATTATGCTTTGTCTGTGGACAACTTGAAGGAAACCTTGATAACAAATGATAATCTACAACTATGTAAAAATACTAATTTAAACTTTTACTTATGCTTATCAAGTCTCTTCACACTAAATGAAGCCTTGGATGATTCGTGCCCTGCATCCTTAGTAAAGAATATCACCATCATCCAATATTGTCAATTTCGTGAAGTAGAACCATTGACTAGACATGAAAACGTGCACGATGCTCATTATCTATATTTTCCAAATAGAACCACTTTATCTGTATTTTGTCCCGAATTTCGTCCGAAAGTAGCTTCAACACTTGGTTTATATGGTGTACCTGACCAATGTGAATTACATTCAAATAGATTGACAAACATTGCAGATAGGAAAAAGACACTAAAATTGAAGAAGGAAATGTTAATAGAAATAGATGTTACTTTACCTCATTCATCCCCTCCTTTGAAAATAAATCGCATTGTCAAGAAAAGAAGAAATATACATATGTCAGAACCAGAAATAACTTGGAAAATTTATATTTTGTTTGCAGTACCCATGTTAATATTAACTACTATTGGAATTGGTACCATATATCATATGTATAAGAAAATCAACAGTCCCAGAATTATGAAACATATATCCGCAACGCCATAACCCTGTAATAGGCCAGTGACTAGAATTATTTATTATATATTATATATATGTGTGCATGCTAACATTACAATACAGTACAAGAAAGATAACGAAGAATAAGATAGTAGGATAACAGTATGTGTTTGGAAATACAGAAGACTTGTCGGGACGACAAGCAGTAGCTGACCGAGCCCTGTAATAGGCGTTTCAATGAAATTGTATAGACCTAAGCTATTTGAATAATCATGAATGAGAGCGTGAATAACCATGCATAAGGAAGTGTAAGGTCAGGATGTGTCAGCCTTTCCGTTACTGGTAGCCGTAACACCTCGAAGCTAATCGACTTGTTTGTTAAACACCGATACGACTAAATCTCGCATTCAGCTTGTTAGGTAGGAACACACTATTGGTAGTAGATAAGGTACGTCATTGTCACGCGAACCCATTATTGGCTAGCTACCTAGTTTGTCGTCACAGCTGTATTAATGACGTCAACACTACAGGGTTCGTTTGAAAATTCTCGTCAGTTAGAGAGTCAGATTATCGTTGGCCTCCAGATCATTCACACGTAATCCCCGTGAACGTGAACGACAAAAGGGAGAAGCACTAAAAGACAGAGAAGCGAGTAACAGACATTGTGTAAGAGAGAGTGAAAGTACCGCGGTCGTGATGATCTTTGTTACCCACTTATAAATACATAATTTTGTAATAAAACACAAAAGGAAAACTCATCTTTAATCAACCTCAAGACTTAAACAGCATAAAAGTTATTGGGAACTTCCATCAACATGCCCATTACATTATCAACATTGTGGGACCACTGCCAAAGACCTCAGATGCTCACGTTTACCTGCTCACTATATTGGATGCTGCAACTCGATACCCTGAGGCTGTGCCCCTCCGTAGTGTATCCTCTAAAGTTGTTGTAAGAGAACTCTTGCTGTTTTTTACAAAGTTTGGCTTTCCCCGTCAGCTCAAGATTCAACCTTTATATCCAATCTTTTTTAAAAGAGCATGCAGGAGCTAGGAGTGCTTCATGTGACCTCGAGTGCATAACATCCCTAGTCACAGGGTGCTCTCGAGAGGTACCACCAGACATTAAAGTCCATGTTAAGAAAATATTGTTATGAGACTGGGAATGATTGGGACAAGGGAGTTCCTTTCCTATTATTTGCCACCCGGGAAGTCCCAACAGAATCTTTGGGCTTCTCACCGAACGAGTTAATCTTTGGACATGAAGTGAGAGGACACTTAATGCTCATGAAAGAGATGTGGAGTAGTGATACAAAGCCCCCTACAAATGTGTTAAAATATGTGTCAGACTTTAAAGAGCGTCTTAGCCACAGCTTGGAGATGGCTCAATCCAATCTCAGGCAGTCTGAACAGGCTATGAAGGAAAGGTATGACAGAAGAGCCCGTGAAAGAGAGTTCAAAGTTAATGATGAAGTTCTGGTACTTTTGCCTGTGTCTGGTCACCCTCTGTCTGCTAAGTTTTTGGGACCATATCGAGTGTGTCGGAAGATCAGTACTACCGACTACTTGATTGAAACGCCTAACCGGCGCAAACCACACCAGATTTGCCATATTAATATGCTTAAGCCATACTTTCGTCCTCAGCTTTGCCCAGCGTGGTTTGCAGTCTTGTCGCTGCAGTGGACGAGACGGCAAGTTTTGAGGAGAAGAGTCGCCCTTTGAGTCTTGAAAGTGCAACTCAGTGGCAAAATAATAAGATAGCATTCCAGGAACTGTCTGAAAAACTGTCCCACCTCAATACTGAGCAGACGACTGAACTTGTTGGACTTCTGTCGAACTTTCCAAGTGTTTTTTTGGTGATGCCCCGGGAAAAACTGCTTTGACTTTCCATGATATAGATGTTGGTGATTCTATGCCAGTGAAATTACCTCCTTACCGGTTGCATCCAAGTAAACAGTCAGTCCTACAACATGAGCTTGATTACATGCTGGAACAGAAGCTTATCCGACCGTGTGCTAGTGCGTGGAGCTCACCGGTTACTTTGGTGCCAAAACCAGACGGTTCATATAGATTTTGTGTGGATTATAGAAAAGTTAATGCACTCACTAAATCTGACACGTACCCCCTTCCCCGTGTGGATGCCTGTGTTGATAGCATAGGAGGTGCCCGGTTTATTACCAAACTAGACTTAGTTCGAGGATATTGGCAAATTCCTCTTAGCAACCGGGCCAAGGACATTTCCACATTTGTGACCCCCCCAGGGAACTTTCAAATTGAGGTAATGCCGTAGGGATTGAAAAATGCTCCGGCGACTTTTCAACGCCTCATGAACCATACAGAGAACGGCATCCTTGGTTGTACAGTATACATAGATGACTTAGTTATTTTTAGTAATACATGGAATGCACACTTGTCACAAATCAATAGTGTCTTCACCAGGCTGGCAGATGCCTCTCTGGTTTTGAATTTGACTAAGTGCGAGTTTGTAAAAGCTCAGGTACAATACCTTGGGTACATTGTTGGACATGGTAAAGTGTGTCCCCATTTAAAGAAAGTAGAAGCCATCTCAAATCTTAATGAACCTCAGAACCGGAGGGAGCTCCAGCGGTTTCTTGGTATGATTGGAAATTATCGGCGGTTTGTAATGAACTTTTCTGATGTGATTTGTCCCTTAACTTTGGAACCATGATAACCATTTTCACGGACCATCACCCTTTGAAGTTCCTTGATAGATTCAAATATAAAAATTAAAGACTAACACGCTGGAGTCTGTTTCTTCAAGAGTATTCTCTCTCTATTCAGCACATAAAGGGAGTGAATAACGTTCTTGCAGATGGTTTGTCTAGGGCTTAGCGAGCCAGAATTCTCATTCTTCCTTTGTGGGGGCGTGTGATGTATTTCCCTATTTTGAGATTATTATGATTGTTTTCGTTCAATAGGTTATTGGTGATTATTTTCTACATTCATTAAAGAATGTAAAAATGTAACATTCATTCCGTTGTTTAGTATGTCATGTATTCCCGTACCCGATGGTCACCCTTGGAGCACCCTAACACAAGGGTTAGGAAGGTATCAAGATTCCGCCAGAGGTCTCGCTATGCGGGGCGTCGCCAAGGGTGCCTGGCTATGAGGAGGCAGATGAGCCACACAGACCAGCCAGTGTGGGTGTCCGCCTCCGTCCATCTCCGCTCCCTCTCCCCGGGTTACACTTGAGTGTTTTGATATGTTATTTTGCTATTTGTTACACCATGTGTTTTTGAAGGCTAAGAGTGTTCCATTAAGCGAGCTTGGCTTCTCAATGTTGGGTGTATCATGCTATACAATGTTACGTCTGGAGTGGTGTTTTGCCGGTGCCGGAAACTTCTAGAACCCCGACTCGCCGGTACAAACGTAATGACCCCTGTGTCTTCCCCTGAGCTTACCCTTGGAGTGTACTGACCCCAGTGTCTTCCCCTGTGTTCACCCTTGGAGTGTAATGACCCCTGTGTCTTCCCCTGAGTTTACCCTTGGAGTGTAATGACCCCTGAATTTACCCTTGGAGTGTAATAACCCCAGTGTCTCCCTCTGAGTTTACCCTTGGAGTGTAATGACCCATGAATTTACCCTTGGAGTGTAATGAAACCTGAATTTACCCTTGGAGTGTAATGACCCCTGTGTCTTCCCCTGAGTTTACCCTTGGAGTGTAAAGACCCCTGTGTCTTCCCCTGTGTTTACCCTTGGAGTGCATTATTCTGTGTCTACCCTTCCCTTAAGTTTACCACCTCGTGCTCCTTTTCCCCGTGACTAGCAATGAGTGTAATTCCCCAGTTTCCAAGCAAACCCATGACTAAGGTGACACTGATGGGGAATGAAGTAGCATAATATTCTACTCTCCATCCTGAACATGGAGTTATTGATTTCATTTTGTTATTTTTGTCTCTTGATTTAATATATTCTGTTTTTTAAGAGATTTTGTTTGACATCCTTACTTCATTAAGTTCTCCTGCTTGGATCTGAGCGTAACACTATATACCTTAATCATCAAACCTTTACCTTTGGTTATTTTAATAGTTATAACTTATCGCCTCTGGTAAATTGTTTGGCTTTACATGTTTTTATTCAAACGCACATGCACATCATGGCTTTTCGCCTGGCTTACCGACTACAGGGAACACATTCCGTGGTTTGCAGTATCTATACCATGTATTTCTGTTATCTGGTTAGTCATCAATCTCTTAAGCGTGCCATACAGTGTCTGCATGACACCTTCAAGAAAGGGCAATACGCCTATAATGATAAACTGATAACACACTAGGTCTACAAATTATTTCATATGTTGTCCTGTTCGAAAACGTTCTGCTTGTTGAGCACCTTCAAGCAATGTCAACAAAAGATTTGCAATATGCACACGTGAGAGTGGGGCAGAAGGTTCTAGGCTTCTTACACAATCAGGGGCAGGTATGTGTGTGGGGGTGGGGTTGCAACTTTCATCTACATAATACAAGTAATGTCCACTATAAGAAAGGAAATGCGGCAGGTCTTGGGCATAGCAATTTCCAACTCGCATACCGTCAAGGAGCTCCTCAACTCATACATCATGGCCAAACACTTGGCTACGGCTAAAGTTGGTAAATATATTTTTTTGTTTATTCCCTCGCCTTTTGTCACTTGATAGGAGTTACATTACGTGTCTCATGTGTATATATTTTTTTCTCTCTTTCCTGGACACTTGGTGATTAACGTTAATTATTGTTGCAATCATCATGGAGAAGAACTCCAATGCAAAGCTGGGCTAGAGGTTGAAATGTCAACCTTGACTTATGCTCTGGTAGTGCATCCTCGTGCTGCTACTGCCACGGCTACTGCTGCAGATGAGAAAGAAGGGACTTTGAGCGCTTTAGAAACGCACGCGCCTATCCCCCGAAAACGATTGGTCTTGTGCGATTCAGAGACTACTGCCAAATTCCAGTTCCGTTAAAAAGATTAATCTATCAGCTGACGGGTCAGTGGAATTATTGAGCTCAACGCCATCCGAGCAAAAGAAAAAAACGTTCCTTCAAAAAAGAAAATGACACCTCCGAAGCACCCAAGAAAGAAAGCAATCATACACTGATGAATCCTTCACCTTCTTCCACGCCCAAGCGACTGCCACCTCCGTTGAAAAAAGCAAGCCATCTCTAAAATCACTAAGGCGTTTATTCCATACATAGACGATAATGATGACGATCTGTTTGTTTTTGCTTCTCAGCAGTTCATACGATAACTGGTTAAAAAAAAGCACTATGTTTTTGGTCTAACATATTCTGCACTGCTTACGTGAAAACAGATTTTTGGAGAGAGAGAGAGAGAGAGAGAGAGAGAGAGAGAGAGAGAGAGAGAGAGAGAGAGAGAGAGAGAGAGAGAGATGTATGGAAGATGTAAACCTTTTCACCGTTGTTTTTACAGGACAGAAGGGCAGCTTCCAACGACACTGCAGACATCATTATTTCTGAGAGTGGAAACCGCGTCTCTTTTAGCCTGGAACACTTGCAAGGTGTGTTCAACATGTATGGAGTCGGCTGTGGCTTGTCTTTTCTTGCTTTCCTGTATGAAATACCCTTTAATCATTAAATGAAGCGCTAGACATGCACGTATCCATATCCATATCAAACTGTCACTTCCTCTATTACGAAATAATTGTGAATAAAGTTTTTGTAATTGGTAATAGTTTATAGATGAGGGAGGACTAATGTTAGGAAAACCGTAGTTTATGCTTCTATTTTTTATAAAAGATATGGTGTTTTATTATTCTTTGATTTTACTCTGAATACTCTTGGATTGTCTACACCACAATATTCCACTTTTAATCTAAAGTTTCAATAAATCAATAATCTGTGGTGTTCTCTTAAATGAATTTTATTTCGAATATAATGTATTCCTACGGCACAACATGATTTAATTGTTTCGAAGGGGATCTCTGGTGGTCACGTAATGAAACATTTATCTTATTGTAATCGTTAGATTATGAAATAAAATTCTGCTAAGACGAATGATATCACTCTTTCAAATATCCTTTAATCTTTCACATTATGAGATTTTCAGTCTTAGAATGATCTCTTCCATATTTATCTCTTATTTATCAAATATGATTATTAGGATATTTGTTTTGTTTTATTGCTTGGTGCAATTATCAAAACATAAATTTGATTTTGGGAAACATGGAAAGCACCAGCAAACTTCAAAATGTGAACTTATTAGAGATTACTATTTTGATCAAACATGTTATCCACCTAGAATAAAAATAAATAAATAAATAAATAAATAAATGCGGCAGCCATCTTTTTAAGACCAGGGGGACGCAGGAGGACAAGAGGTATGCAATAAGCAAGATCAATAGAACAGTTACCATGTAAATATCGATACAAGATAGCAAAAGATGCAACATGACGGAGAGAGAGAGAGAGAAAGAGGTATGAAGTTTCCAATTTAGTGTATGTATAAAGGAACGACTGAAGATATTCATTGTAGAAGAGGGAAAAAGCTGGGTGTCATTAAAGAAGAGGCGATTGTTATCAGGAAGCTTGTGGCAAGTTGAAAGATGGAGAAAATGAGTTTTAGATGTTTTAAACACTACAAAGTTTTCCTAGCCTCAATTAGATATTTTAGACATACGAAAAGTTAGGCGTTCTGTAGCATCCCTATATGAACTATTAACTTCCTGAAGGGTTGGTCGTCTTTGGTAAAATGTGGAAAAGTATAAAGCGAAGGAATAGATAGGCCAAGAAATTTGATTTAGATCGTTAATGAAAAGTAGAATAAAAGTGGGAGATGGGATCGAACCCTGAAAAACACCACTGTTAACAGATTAAAATATAAATAAATAGATAAATAAATAAATAAATAAATAAACAAATAAATAAAAAGAAAAAGAAAAAGGGTCGTAAACATTAGATAGCAGTTAGTGATAGCAATGAAGATATAAAAATATTGCATGCAATTCAGTTTGTAATAATATGATCTCAGACTTCTCAGACAGATCTCAGACCTTGTAATTAATATTTCTAGGTATACATCCCTCCCCCAAGTTACATTACGTTAAGCAGATGCGAGAGGTAGGACGTATCATGATAGATATGGCGAAAAATATTACCAGATATTAGTAATATTGAAGTTGCATACATTTCAGTTAGAATATAAACTAAAATGATTGATTATCTTCCAATTTAAGATATATATGTTTTCCCCCGGTTAGGTTGAAAAATGTGTGTGTGTGTGTGTGTGTGTGTGTGTGTGTGTGTGTGTGTGTGTGTGTGTGTATATATATATATATATATATATACTATATATATATATATATATATATATATATATATATATATATATATATATATATATATATATATATATATCATTGCCATTGGGTTCATTCTCCATTGATCTCCCAAAACTTTCTCTCATACAAAATAGATTTCAGTAACTTTTCATTTGCGATAGTCTTTCAGCCATGAAATTATTGGACCTCTAACTCCATATTGGTGCAATTTAGTAAGACTGATATTGGGAAAGTCATTGAAGACTGATAGAATAGAGAGTTTTTTTTTTTTTTATCAATGGCTGAGAAAACATCATTGGATATTCAGTGGTATAAAAGTGCTATGTTTGCACCTAAAGCCATATTGAGATGGGTTAAAAATGTATCTTGATTCAAAATATTGTAATAGATAGGACTTCATAAAAGATTAAAAAAAATTTGAGATAATATTTAGCTGGGAAATAGGTCGATAATTCTGAGGTACATCTTTAGGACTGGCTTTATGTATGGGTGTAACTTTGGCTGTTTTTAACATGGCAGAAACGTTCCATTAGCAAGTAATTGGTTAAATAATATAGTTAGCAGAATCGAGAACGTATCCGAGTTTCTTTTGATTACGGATATAGATATGTCGTTAGTGCCTGAATCTTTATTGTTAAGGGATTTTATTGCAGCATTCATTTCAAAAGTGGTTATCATAGAAACTACCATTGAATTCATATAGTTACCATTGAGATAATGTTTGGGATTTTCACATGAGTATGGGAGGTTGTTGTTAAGGTCAATTGCAATTCGGGAGAAATATTTGCTGAATGCTTCTAAATTTCCGAAGGATGTTTGAAGAAAGTGATGTCGTAAAACAAAGAGTTAGTTGTGAATCTCTCATGAATGTTGCCTTTGAGCTCATTGATTGCTTGCCATATTTCCTTTGTATTGTTTTAAAGTTAATGAAGATTTGACGATAATAGTTGATTTTTGCTGATCAAACTAATTGAGTTAATCAGTTTCTATATTGTTTAAAAGTATCATGTGATATCGTTCCCAATTTGTATATGTTATATAACTTACATTTATGTTTGATAGAGTTCATTAATCCAGTGGTGACCCAGGCATTCTTTAATCTTTTAGTGGAGACATATTTGGTTTTAATTGGGAAACATTTGTTATATATATATATATATATATCATAAATTGTACTGTGGAATAGCTCAAAGTCGTCATTTGTATTAGGTGAAACCATACTTCTTCCCAATCAATCCTTTGTAATTCATTACTAAACTGCTCATGACTATGTGTGTTCTTAGCTCTGAAGGTGATCTGATGTTTACTATTGGTTTTCATCTGGTGAATTATTTTTATGAAGATAGGGAGGTGATCAGGTATACCCTAATGAATAATTTCTCAACAAAGGGGGTGTGAAATTTGTCCAGATGTGGTCCAGTAGGGGGTTGACCAAGTGTGGGGTTATAGGGGAATCTTGTAGGTCTGGATATATGAGGAAAATAATTTAAGGATTGCATAGTACTGAGAAACAAATTTGTAGAAAGATGGGATGAATGTTCAAGTAAATTTATATTAATGTCTCCTATCACAATTGATTTGTTGAGTCTAAAGACTTCAATGATCAGTATGTCATTGATAATATTTGCAAGTTCTTCAACAACAACTTATTTGCAAATAACTGCAAGGGTATATTTAGAGTTATAAATTTCAATTATTGCATAAACAAAATTCTATGTTTTTATTGATAAAACTAAACTGTGTCAAGATATTTGCTTTTAATTCACATTTAGCAAAGACAGTAATGTTCCCTAATTGTTCTTAGTAGGTGAAAAGAGTCATAGCCCTGCATGGGATATAAATGTTTGGTATATTCCTGTAACCATGTTTCTGTAATTTCTATTATATCGGGTGCTTTTGTTAAGCAACTAAGGAAAGATGATTATCAGTTTTTGTGTAGGGATCTGATATTAATGTGTATAACGTTGATATAATTACTATTCATTTAGTCTGTAGAAGAGGAGTATTCATCAAAATTAGTTTTATAGAGAGTGTTGATGATGACCAAAAATTTGATCTATTACACTTCTTTCTAGGTTGGAGTTATCATTGTCAATTTTGGTATTGTGAGCTGTAAAAGTTCTCCATGTGGTAATTATGCCAGTAACGTGACTACAGCGAAAAAAGGAGAAGAAAATATAAAAATATATAAATAAATAGAAACAGAATGAAAATAAGAAATATCAAGGTTCAAAATTCTCTCCAGGTATATGAAAAACATTTAAGAAAATAATCATACATACACATATAGAAATAGTAAAAAATGACCAGGTAACATAGTGTTGAAATGTGACTGTAGGTGTCAAAAGAATTGATAAGTACATAGTATGTGGTAGCGGTTCTGCAATGTAAACTTATAAATGATACGTGGTATTTAGAATAACATTACACAGAATGACACAAGTAAATGATACGTGATATTTGGAATAACATTACTGAGAAAGACACAGTATGCTGCAATATTCATTATATGTGCGAGAGGAAGCAAAATAGTAGTGAGTAGGGAAGGTGAAGTAGCTAGAGTAGATGAGGTAGTAGTGTAGTGGAGATGGCAAGAGCAGAGTGAAGTAAGGAAGGTAAAGTTAAGTTGAGGTAGGGTAGGTACAGGTAGGGAAGGTAAGAGAGTAGTGAAGTAGGGAAGCTAAAGCTAAGGAGGAAAAGAAAAGTAAGATAGGAGTGAAGTAAGCAAGCAATATATAAATGAGGTACAGAGATTAAAATAGTATGTGGTAAAGTTGTTTAGGTTATGAGTGGAGTGAAGTGGTAAAGAAGGCATACACATATTAATCACATAGATGTAGATATTTTGCATAATCTGTAAATATAGCATGTTAATCTGTCTACAATACGTGGATTACTTTGACTTCTTACACTGCAATATCATCATACGTGAGACGTATCGTACGTGGGATAATAATAAGGGACGAAAGATGGGACAAGAGAGAATGGAAGGTCGTTGGGTACGTGATAAGGTTGAATGTGGAATGATGATGAAATGAGAGAGAAAGGAAGGTTATCAGGTATGTGACAAGGTCGTACGTGGAATAATAGGGGTATATGACGAAAGATGGAATGAGAGAGGAGTGAAGGTCGTTCGGTACGTGGCAAGGTTATACAAAAGATGGAATAAGGGTATGTGACAAGGTAATTGACAAAAGATGGAATAAGGGGGAGAGAGAGAGAGAGAGAGAGAGAGAGAGAGAGAGAGAGAGAGAGAGAGAGAGAGAGAGAGAGAGAGAGAGAAGATAAAGGGATGCGTGCTAAGAAAGGTGAAACAACAAAAGGTCGTTGAGACGGTATGAAAGAAGGATAAAGTTAGGGATAAATGATGGAGAAGGGGGGTAGGGGGGACGGGTGTAATTACTTGGGTAAAGCAGTTGAATGACCTCTGTTCCGAAAGAGGAAGCACGTGTTACTCCATCCAACAACAACAGCAATTGATTTGAGGTAAAGCAGCTCAATAACCTCATGGTAAAACACAGAGAGGGCGGGGGGAGCACATGTTACTCCATCGAACATCCGACAAGTACTACAAGGAGGGCAGGTGATAGGAAATCGTTACGGCGCCACGTGGACATGAAAGGACATGTGAACGAGACAGGGGCAGGTGTGAGCGGAAGAACAGTATTGGGTGTGATGAAAATCTTTCTGTTGGCGTAAGCAGGTGATGGGGAAATGACGTCTAGTCTGGTAGAAAAAAAAAAACTAAACAAAGAGGGAGCAAGTGTGGGGCAGGGGGTCGTATTCCATCCCACACCAACTGAAAGTGGTTTGGCTCAAGGAAAGCAGGTGCGGAAAGAGAAACAAGTGATACTGTGGAGTAAAAAAAATCTGGAATCTTACACTACCACTCACTAACCTTCACACACACACACACACACACACACACACACACACACACACACACACACACACACATATCTTCAGCTCTTGACTGTAATTTCTATTCACCACTAACACACCTTGTAGTAGCAGGGGGAGAGTCACTCAGGAGAGAGAGAGAGAGAGAGAGAGAGAGAGAGAGAGAGAGAGAGAGAGAGAGAGAGAGAGAGAGAGAGAGAGAGAGAGAGAGAGAGAGAGAACGCCCCAGCGATAACTGAAAGTGGTTTAAGGTGAGCTGCCGGATAGGGTGAATGTAGCATATAACAAAAAAAAAAAAGCAGGAAGAGTGGAGGGGATGAATTAGATTTGAGTTTTTATTTTTATCAATACTCACAAGAAGTTAGTAAATGCATACTGCATTCGTATTACATTTCACAAAAAATAAAGACACAAGGTAAAATCCATTCATATTATTTATGGTTAAAGTGACACATATATCATTGCATTTTTTTTTTAAATGAATATTTTACTACAAGCATTGCCCAAATCGAAAGAAACAACCCAATATTGGTGTAGTAAGAAATTTTTTTCTTGTTGCTCGTTCGACGTCGTGTGTTATTGATTCTGGATCCTGAAACCCTTAGTTTTCACAAATGTAGAATTTTTGTCATACGTTTTATCTCGTTTTATCTTTATCAAGTGTCAGAGGTAAATGACAATACCCCCTTTTCTATTACCTACTACTTTCTCTATCCTCATTTTCCTTCCAAAGCTAGATACTGCATCTTTGTACGCAACAACTTGACATGCTCGCGTGCCCACACTCTTAAATCTTTCGAATTTTTCACCATATGGCTTCGACTTACAAGACACTCTCTCATTGATTCTATCTGTGTTTTTAATCTCTCCCCTAACTGCTCTGACTACAGTAAAATCTTTGATTATCTAACTTCTAAAGTGGAGCACATTCTGTCTCTCTATCCGTTCGCGGAGATCTCAGTGCTTGGAGACTTCAATGTTCATCAGCAGTTTTATCTTTCCTCTCCCTTCACTGATTATCCTGGTGAGCCATGCTTTAATTTTACTCTTCCCCAACTAAGAGGAACTGAGGCAACACTACTCGTATTCCGGACCGCCTTGGATATACGATCAGCATTCTCCCTCCTTCCCTCCCCTCCCTCAGACTATTTCATGCCTTAGGTTAAAATTCTTCTGTTTTTATGTTTTCCATGTTCTAGCTTCCCTAAATTATCTAAAAGCTTATGGACTTGATTGCATCCTTCCTATTGTTCTCCCCCCCACCAAAAAAAAAAAAAAAAATGTTTCCGTGCTTGCACCTTGTTTGGTCAAACTTTTTCAACTGTGTCTATCAATTTTTACCTTTCCTTCTTGCTGGAAGTTTGCCTACATTGAGCCTATCCCGTAACAGTGTAACTGTTCTAATCCTTCAAACTACCACCCTATACCTTTAATTTCCTGCTTGTGATTTTTTTTCCTTTTTTTGTTTATACCAAACAGGAAGATTTTTAAATATGTCCCTTCAAAATCTTCTATATGATCAGCAGGATGGGTTTCGTCAGGGTCGCTCTACTGGTGATGTTTTGGGTTTCCTCATTGAGTCTTGACCATCCTATATTAGATATTTTGGTGAAACTTTTGCTATTGCTTTAAATATATCAAAAACTTTTGTTAGAGTCTGGCACAAAGCTTTGATCTCTAAATTGCCCTCATACTGGTTTGATGCTTCTCTCTCCAACTGTATCTCCAGTCTTCAATCCGACCCTAATATGGTTGCCGTGGTAGACGACCCTTTTTCTTTTTATTTATTTGTTTATTTATTTATTTATTTATTTATCTATTTATTTATATTTTAATCTGTTAACAGTGGTGTTTTTCAGGGTTCGATCCCATCTCCCACTTTTATTCTACTTTTCATTAACGATCTAAATCAAATTTCTTGGCCTATCTATTCCTTCGCTTTATACTTTTCCACATTTTACCAAAGACGACCAACCCTTCAGGAAGTTAATAGTTCATATAGGGATGCTACAGAACGCCTAACTTTTCGTATGTCTAAAATATCTAATTGAGGCTAGGAAAACTTTGTAGTGTTTAAAACATCTAAAACTCATTTTCTCCATCTTTCAACTTGCCACAAGCTTCCTGATAACAATCGCCTCTTCTTTAATGACACCCAGCTTTTTCCCTCTTCTACAATGAATATCTTCAGTCGTTCCTTTATACATACACTAAATTGGAAACTTCATACCTCTTTCTCTCTCTCTCTCTCCGTCATGTTGCATCTTTTGCTATCTTGTATCGATATTTACATGGTAACTGTTCTATTGATCTTGCTTATTGCATACCTCTTGTCCTCCTGCGTCCCCCTGGTCTTAAAAAGATGGCTGCCGCATTTATTCATTTATTTATTTATTTATTTTTATTCTAGGTGGATAACATGTTTGATCAAAATAGTAATCTCTAATAAGTTCACATTTTGAAGTTTGCTGGTGCTTTCCATGTTTCCCAAAATCAAATTTATGTTTTGATAATTGCACCAAGCAATAAAACAAAACAAATATCCTAATAATCATATTTGATAAATAAGAGATAAATATGGAAGAGATCATTCTAAGACTGAAAATCTCATAATGTGAAAGATTGAAGGATATTTGAAAGAGTGATATCATTCGTCTTAGCAGAATTTTATTTCATAATCTAACGATTACAATAAGATAAATGTTTCATTACGTGACCACCAGAGATCCCCTTCGAAACAATTAAATCATGTGCCGTAGGAATACATTATATTCGAAATAAAATTCATTTAAGAGAACACCACAGATTATTGATTTATTGAAACTTTAGATTAAAAGTGGAATATTGTGGTGTAGACAATCCAAGAGTATTCAGAGTAAAATCAAAGAATAATAAAACACCATATCTTTTATAAAAAAATAGAAGCATAAACTACGGTTTTCCTAACATTAGTCCTCCCTCATCTATAAACTATTACCAATTACAAAAACTTTATTCACAATTATTTCGTAATAGAGGAAGTGACAGTTTGATATGGATATGGATACGTGCATGTCTAGCGCTTCATTTAATGATTAAAGGGTATTTCATACAGGAAAGCAAGAAAAGACAAGCCACAGCCGACTCCATACATGATGAACACACCTTGCAAGTGTTCCAGGCTAAAAGAGACGCGGTTTCCACTCTCAGAAATAATGATGTCTGCAGTGTCGTTGGAAGCTGCCCTTCTGTCCTGTAAAAACAACGGTGAAAAGGTTTACATCTTCCATACATCTCTCTCTCTCTCTCTCTCCAAAAATCTGTCATCGAGGGAGAGCTACTACTGGTATAACACAGATTTCGAGAGAGAGAGAGAGAGAGAGAGAGAGAGAGAGAGAGAGAGAGAGAGAGAGAGAGAGAGAGAGAGAGAGAGAGAGCGAGCGAGCGAGCGAGCGAGAGAGAGAGAGAGAGAGAGAGAGAGAGAGAGAGAGAGAGAGAGAGAGAGAGAGAGAGAGAGAGAGAGAGTTATGCTTTCCGTGCATACTTTCCAAAACTTATTTAGTGCAGCAGCTTTCTCCCAAAAGAAACAATTCATATATATATATATATATATATATATATATATATATATATATATATATATATATATATATATATATATATATATATATATATACAGTCTGCGCGAAAAGTTACCGCGCCAATTGTTTTGGGTTGCATATTTCCTGTCAGATCACAAAAAAACTTAAAATTTGTAATTCAACCCAGTTCTTAGTACTTTATTGCATTTCCCTTTTTCTTTAGCATCTCTTTGAGACGTTTTGGAATGCTATCAGCTAAATTTTGAAGTGTCTCAGGCTTAAAAGCTGCCCAACATGTGCGAAGCTCTTTTTCCAGCTTGGGGAGTGTGGAGGTATCACGGTCTCTTAGTTTGGCCTTAATTACAGCCCATAAATTCTCTATTGGAGAAATATCTGGTGAATTGCCAGGCCAATCTTTTATGGTGTTGATTTCACAAGTATCTAGCCATTCTTTAACAATTTTAGCAGTATGAGCTGGTGCCCCATCCTGCTGGAAAATCTCAGCTTTGGTTTTCTCAAATGACAACTCAAGATGAGCCATTAAGAGTTCCAAATACACTTCTTTTGTGATAGTAGTATTTTTAGGGAACACAACAAGATCACCAAGACCACTAAATGTAAAACATCCCCAAACCATCAAACTCTGAGGGTGTTTAGTGGTTTTTTGAGTGTAGCGGGGGTCATTGGGATCAGAGCCTGGCCGGCGGTACACTCTGTTAGATGTTGTACCACTAACGCAGAAAGTGCTCTCATCAGACCACAATACTGTACGCCACTTCTCTAAGGTCCAATCTTGATATTTCCTTGCAAACTGGATCCTTTTCTTTCTCTGGGAGTCATTTATAAGTGGCTTTTTCTTTGCGCGGTAACTGCGGTACCCAAGGTCACGGCGCACAGCATCATGGACAGTACGGAGACTGACACCAGCAAATAAATTAGGATTCCCTTCCTTAATTTGGCGTCCTGTAAGGCTGGGATTAACCTCCAGCTGCCTCCTGAGAAGTGTTCTTGTCCTCTCGGATACCTTACGTGGCCTACCAGATGCCTTTCGTGGGAGCGGCAGATTTTTGCTTCCACCAGCTTTGAATTTCTGTATGAGCTCCTGAACAGTGCGGAGCTTAAGGCCCTTCTGAATGCATATTTCTTTGTTACTGATACCTGCTTTATGGAGATCTATGATAGCTTGAATAGTTTTTTTCATCAGTACGCTTTCCACCCATGTTTACTACGGTCTGATACGTAAAAATAGAAGCGCAATATTAGGGCAGAAAACAAAAGAGCTAACAAGGCAGTACCATACATCCACCCTCTGTGACAACATCTGGTGGACTGGGGAGCGTCTCCCTAATCTCCAGTGCGTGACGCGAGGGTGTACCTCGCTGCCAGACGTACAATCGCTCTCTCTTCCCTGATCGCTCTGCTCTTAGAAGCAAATTACAGTTTATGCGGAAAGTTACCGCGCCGATCCTTAGACGCGGTAACTTTTCGCGCAGACTGTATATATATATATATATATCCGTCAAGGCCGTTCTACTTGTGATCTTCTGGCTTTCCTTACTGAGTCTTGGTGATCCTCTTTTACAGATTTTGGTGAAACTTTTGCTGTATCCTTAGACATATCAAAAGCTTTTGATAGAGTCTGGCACAAAGCTTTAATTTCCAAAGTACCCTTCTATGGCTTCTATCCTTCTCTCTGCAACTTCATATCAAATTTCCTTTCTGATCGTTCTATTGCTGCTGTGGTAGATGGTCACTGTTCTTCCTCTAAATCTATCAACAGTGGTATTCCTCAAGGGTCTCTCCTATCACCCACTCTCTTCCTATTATTCATCAATGATCTTCCAAACCAAACGTCTTGCCCTATCCACTCCTATGCTGATGATACCACCTTGCACTTTTCCACGTCTTTCCAAAGACGACCAACCCTTCAGGAAGTACACAGCTCACGCAAGGAAGCCTCAGAACGCCTAACTCCTGATCTCTGTAAAATTTCTGATTGGGGCAA
>CM035215.1:5378765-5411925 GCA_020233015.1 Callinectes sapidus | reverse complement strand
TTATGATTTCAACATAAGCTTCGTCTTAGTTATGATGAAGACATAACTTTCCCGACATAAGCACTTGCTTATGTCATCGACCTACCTCGAAACTTAGCTATGTCGAAATCATAGACTGTTGCCTCCGCTATCTGCTAAACTTAGCGATCCATGTTGGGTTATATTGTTTTAATTTGCACCTAATATGCAAAGAAAACTTATAAGATTGTATTTAAAAATCAATATTTCGAATTTTCTTTTATTATTTTGATTCGCACTGCATAAAATAATGAAATACAAAGAAAATAACTATTTACGTAAAAAATCGAGTAGCCGCCAAGTGTAAACAAGCTCAACGACAGGATGGATTCAACTGAACGTCAAGCCTCTTCAGCCCACAAGCGCACGAGGAAAATCAATTGGCCTCCCGACGAGACTAAATTACTCGTGGAACTTTACCGAGAAAACTGAAATCCTTTCAGTACAGATGCTCAGGTGTTGCAGGCTGGGACAGGTAGGCAGGAGGAGTTGGTAGAAATGCAACATGATGATTCTGCATTACATGTTTACTCTGAGAAAAATCTGTGTGGTTTTTGGTTTTCAATGAGAAACTCATACAGACAAATTGCTGAACCTGCTATTCGAGCACTGTTGGTATTTCCATCAACATGGCTTTGTGAGTCGGCATTTTCAGTACTGTTAGGTATCAAATCAAAATACAGATCAAAACTCAACACACCTGAACATGATCTTCGTTGTGCAATTGCTAAAGTTTCCCCTCGTATCAGTGAGCTTGTTGCTAAAAAACAAGCTCACCCATCTCACTAGTTCTGTTTAGATTTGGTTACAATAATTGTTATCAATAATTCTGTCTCCATACTATAAGTCAGTATAGTGCATTAACATTTTTTTCCCTGTTTCTGCCTGCAGGACTGAATGTGTGTTGAATTGGTAGTGATCCATTTATGTTGAGTTAGTGCGATGCATTAAAATAAGAATACCTGAGTTTTGTTCATTAATGTTTTGGATAATAATAATAAAAAGGTATGTATTGTATGTGCTGGATCAAAATATCAATTACCTTAGTAATTGCTTTATTTCTGTTTTCATCATTTAAGATGCCTATGTAATCTAAACATGAAGACTCTATAAACTTAAAATATCAAAATATTTAAATGTCATTTTTTACTATTAAGCTTAATTTTTAGTGTTAGGGGTACATGGGAACCTATAAAAAGAGTCTAAGGGTACTGAGGAACAAAAAGTTTGGGAACCCCTGGTCTAGGACAAAAATTGCTCGTTACAACGAGGCAGCTAATAAAACAGGTAAGAATTTTGCTTTTTCTGGAGAAAGTGGTCATCCTGTACACCCACCCTGATAGCTGTACTCTTAGTGTTTTCAGTCATCCTACACTTTATGAAAGAATATTAAGAATTAGTGAATCACATTACAGATACTGGTAACTGTAAGAGAATTTAACTGATTATGGTTTTATTCATGACATTGAAGTAGGGAGGGAAAAAATGCATGTTCCTGATAGAAACCTCTGTTAATGAAATACAGTGGTAGTTTATGACCACAAGATTATATTTTATATTATTATGGTACAGGTGGTGGCACTGCAGAGGTTCCTCCCCTTGATGACATTGACGAAATGATTGCTGACATTCTTGGTAAAACCAATGTCAGCATTTCTGGGGTAAGCAAGAGCCAAGACATCATCTCCTTTCTCTATGAGGCAGTTGATCAACCACACAGGTACGAGTTTTTTTCTATTTTAAAAAGTACTGTAGGTCATAGATGGCACTGCCTTTCATACATTCTATGTGGTGGGTACTTGGTGAATGAGTGATGCAAAATTATGGCTGTTACCAGTTTTATGACCATATTGTCAGCTTCATGGTGGGTAAGGTATGATGTTAGTGCATCATAGTCATGAGTCAAAGTTCAACTCCTTTTTCCACACACAGTACAGTGTAGAAAGCTTGTCCCATCTCACATGCCTCCTCAGCAGTAGGGCCTATTATACTTTCTCCCAATGTTGTAAGGCTTCCAATGTTAGTCTCGATTGAAATCAACCATTATTCCAGTATGTTTTAGGTATGGTAATCAAACCCAACCTAAGTACAGGTCAGCAACATAAACTGGATTTGTAGATTGGAGTTGGTATTCACTCAGTGCATAAGGAGATATCCTCATCTGAAAGATGGGCTGCATGACCATTGCTCATGGTATGATACACACAAGATAATTTTCATTAAGTATACTAAATGGGGTTAAAAATAACTTTAGCTAGCTGAGACTATGTTATTTACTAAGGATGGGCCGGTATCGACTCCGGAATCGATTCCACCGATTCAACTCAGAAGTTGCTGGTATCGATTCCAGTGAGTGGAATCGATACCATGCACTAATGAATACTTTCCTTTTGCGATCCTCACAAGGCGTCAACCAATCAAATATCCGGAAACCCAGTCCGGACATTTGATTGGTTAACGCCTTTTGACGTATGAAGTGAGTTGCCAATGCCAGCAGTGGTGTATATATATTAGCCCGCGCCTCCCAGCCCTCAGTTGAGCCCAAGTATTCAGGGGGGAACCCGTGTCGCTCCGCACCATACATGCCTAGTAAATTAAGTAAGAATAATTTTGGTTATTTGACGTTTCCCTTTCGTAAAGTAACTCTTCCTGTCGCTAAAAGTTAAATTAGAATTTTAAAATATTCTTGCTGGCCTTAATGAGATAGTCAAAAAGGCGCGTGTGTGTCAAAAATACTCTGGGCTCACTCAAAAAAACTTAACTTACTCATCATGGCCTCAAAACGAACTAGAAAAGCTCCAGTCTGGACTTACATGGGACAAACAATGCCTGACAAAGTTGTGTGCCTTGTTTGTAAGGACTGCTTGAAGTACAATGGAAATACTTCAAATATGATCAAACATTTACGCACGAAACATCCACTTGATTATGCCGAGATGATCGAGGACTCTGCTGGCCATGTAAATAAGAGTGGAAGGCTGCCAATGCCTGATTCTTTACCTGGCACATCAACAGCTACAGTGCAGCCTACCTTGATGCAGACTATAGACAGGAAACTGTCCTACAGAGATGGCTCGGATAAAAAAAAGGAGCTCGATCTCCTTTTCATGAGAATGGCAGTGAAAAACCTGCATCCACTATGACAGATGATAAAGAATTTAGGGACTTTGTCCGCGGCCTGAATCCTCGCTATGAGCTTCCTAGTCGTCGTGTGCTGACAAGAACTCATTTACCAGAAACGAGCTGGAAAGCGTTGATGACATAACGAGCGTTAACAACTGACATATGGACATCAAGGCAAACGCAGGCCTATCTCACTGTCACGGCACACTTTGTAACTAATGACTACGCCATTAGATCTGTAGTCTTAGAAACCACCAAAATAGTAAAATGTCACACAGCTGAGAATATTGCAGAAGAACTTACAAGCATTTGCAATAGATGGAAAATTCTTGAAAAGATATTTTGTGTCGTCACTGACAATGCTGCCAACATGACCTCAGCAATAAAGAAACACATGAAATTGCGTCACCTACCGTGCTTTGGTCACACACTAAATTTAGTAGTACAAGAATCAATGAGGAACGCAAAAGAGGTCTTTGAAGTTAAAGATAAAGTAACTTTAAGAAAATAGTTAACTTTTTCCACCACAGTGTTAAAGCCTCGGACAAACTAAGCCAGCTTCAACAACAGCACGGCGTTCGTGTTAAAAAACTTATTCAAGATGTAGAGACAAGGTGGAATTCCACCTATTACATGCTGGAACGCTTCGCAGAGCAAAGCGATGTCGTCACCACTGCACTCTGCTTCCTTGGCAAAAATGAACTATGTCTCAGCAGTGAAGACCTCCTCCTCATCAAGAAAGCTATTTCTGTGTTAGAATACTTTGATGAAGCGACCAAGGAATTATCGGCGGAAAAGTTCACATCCATCTCCAAAGTACTCCCCATTATAAGAGGATTGCAGGACTCATTGCAGTCAATTGATGACGATATGAATGTCCAGGCGGTAGGAACTTTTTCATTATGCCAGGAATTAAGAAAACAAATGAAAGCAAGTTTTGCAGCAGTAGAAGGGATTTTTTACATTGGAGCAGCAACAATTCTGGACCCGAGATTCAAAAAGCTCCCTTTTTCGGATTCTTCCAACGTGAAGGCCATAGAAGAGCGACTATTAAACCTTCTGCGCTCTAAATACGCAAATGAATCTACAGAAAGTTCAGCTTCTCCTGTCCAGCAGAATGACCATGAATGTACAGTAAAGTTAGGGAGAAAGTCTATTTGGAACAGCTTTGATGCAAAAGCAGAAAAGACCACACAGGAAGTCTCACGTCCATCTACAGAGGCGATAATTGAGATGAGGAGGTATTTTGAGGAACCAAGGATTTCTAGAAATGAAGATCCTCTTACATGGTGGAAGAAGAAATCACCATTCTTTCCCAATCTTAGCCAAATGGCAAGGGAAATGCCATGTACTCCAGCATCATCAGTGCCATCGGAAAGGCTATTCTCCAAAGCCGGAGAACTAATATCACAAAGGCGAAGCAATTTGAAAGACAAAAAAAATGTTAACATGATCCTTTTCCTAAATAAGAATATGGAGTAAAGCAAAACAGAAAAAGTTGAGGACTGCTTTTCATATAGTAAATAATTGGAATTGCTTTGTCATTTGATTTGGGATATGTAACACATAATCAGCAATTGCATTTCGTGGATTCTAATTTATGTTTTGTAGATATGCATTATATGGACTTAGTCATAAATACCAATAAGGATATACATTTTTTCTACAAATCTATCATTCCATATCCATTTTTCAGATGTGCTTCTAATCATATCTTAAGGATATGTATTTTTTCAACAATACCCACATGTATTTTTATGTAATGTATCTTTCAGATAAATTTATTTATTTCCTTTTCAGCTGCGATACGGAACTGTGATTATTTACTGTGATTGTACAGGAGATGATATGATAAGTTATTTCATGCTGTGCATGTGTAAAAAGTTGATTTCTTGTTTATAAACATGTATTATTTTTGCATTACTTCCTTCATAGGCACTTTCATTTAATCATGCAATACGGAACTGTGATTTTGTACTGTGATTTTGTGCTGTGATTGTACAAACTATACTACAGAGGAAAATCTTTTATATTTTTAATGATGTATAATCTGATAAAGTGTAAGCACATGTAAGTTTACTATATAGGCATATATGTGTACCTTAAAAAAGAATGTTGTAGATTTTACTCAATGTTATCATAACAAATAAATACCCCTTCATACGTATATCAATGTGTTTTCTTCCTCCCTGTATTGCTTAAACCGGTGGCGATGGTGTAGTGGATAGCACGCTTGCATGGTAAGCGGGAGATGTCGGGCTCGATTACGATTTCCTGATTAAAACTCAGCGACGATAGTCGGTGTCTTGAAATTGCCTAGAAAACCCATGAAAAAAAAAAAAAAAAAGATGCAAAAGCCCTATGGGGAGATCTTCCCGTAAAAGTAAAACTAGTGAATACAACTAGATGAACACACACACACACACACACACACACACACACCTCATGTGTGTGTCCCCTGTTCACCTAGCAGTAAGTAGGTACGGGATGTAAGCCGAGGGATTGCGATCTCGCTGTCCCGGGTGTGTTATGTGTGAGTGGTCTCAGACCTACCCAAAGATCGGAATATGAACTCTGAGGTCGTTTCGTAGGGTAATGTCTGCCTGTCTCGACAGAGGCTGCAGCAGATCAAGAAGTGAATTACACAGAAAAAAAAGAAAAAAAGAAAAGTTGGATAAACATAGATACGGAGACAGGACATAATAGCTCGGACCCTGTAATTACAACTAGGTGAATACAACTAGGTAAATACAGACTTATTACAAGAAAGAGAGAAGAGACTCCGCCCGCTTGGCAGTCTCTCACTCAGAGAGTTACTCAGTGTTCACTACTCAGTAGTATTCAGTATTCATTAAGAGTATTCATCAACAACGTGTAGCGATTCCGGCAACCAGGAATCGCCAGGCCGCGGAGCGATGCCAGTGTTCATTTAAGAAGCGTAGCGATACCGGCTACCGGGAGTCGGATGAGCGGGCGTAGTTGGTTGGGAGTCACCCTGCGGAATCGATTCCGGAATCGATACCGCCGATTCCGCGGGTCTCGGTGTTCGGAATCGTGAATACTCAAATTACCGATTCTTGCCCATCCCTATTATTTACTGGTGTATTTACAAAAATATCTTAATATCCTCCTCTGTATTGGCTGCAGACAAGCAGAGGAAGGGGATGAAAATCTTCACCAGGAGGCCATCGAGCTGCCCCAGGAAGAAGACACTGTGCCTGCTGGGGTGTGTGAGACACCACCTGCTGGGCAACAGGAAGACAGTGTGGAAGTGGAGAGAGTGCTACCACCAACACTTTCCAGTACCATGCTGTTGGTGGATGAGGGGGAGGCACAGCATCTAGAGAAAAAAAGGAAACGAATTAACATTGCTGGAAAAACAAATTGCTTCAGAGGAGAGAAAAATTCAAGCACAGGAGGCAAAAATTGAAGCAGAGAAAAAGAGGAATGAGGCATTCATTGCGATGACTAATTACTACTCAAAATAAACTTGAAATTTTGGTTGTGTTTTATTTCCAGGAAAGTTATTGAGGTTAATGGACTAATCAAATGGGGAATTTGTTCATCACAAAACATACCATACTTACAGTGTGATGTAGAGTCTACAAGTGTGCCTCTGGGACTTCATTAATCGTTGCTGTTAAAAAACAGTTGTAGTAATTAGAATCAAGGTTACAATACTTGTACATTTTCTTAAGAGAATAGGGCAAATATGTGAATGATATGATGTAAAAAAACATGAAATTTTTTAAGAATCAGAAATCATGGGATACATCTCCAAAATTATAATTCACACTATAAATATGTGGTATGAACATATATGACAATAATCATAACATGATGGGTCAAAATATTGCAAATGTTGAGACTTACTTGAAATGGTGTACAAACTCATCTCTGTACTGAAGACCCTCACGTGGCCGTTCAGCAGCACGTTGTGGTTGCTGTGCCACTGGCTGTGGGTCATCCTCTTCCAACATGTTGATGTCCTCTTCAGCTGGCATTTGAATATTTCTTTCCTTGCATATGTGGTGTAGCATGGCACATACTTCTATGATTTGGCGCACCTTTGCTGGTGGGGTGGCCCGTATCTCTCCATGCAGCACATGAAATCGGCGTTTCAATTGGCCAATACCCCGCTCCACAACACTTATGGTTTTCTTATGTGCTCTGAAATAGCAGTGTTGCTTATTAGAAAAATTATCCAGGAAGTTTTTAAGTAGTGCACACTTTAATTCCTTTGTATTTATGGACACTGGCACTCCTTGTCAACATTCAACAGGTTAGGAGTAAAGATTGTTTTTAAATTAAATAACCTTGAGGAAGAGGTGTTGGTCATGTAACTCACTGCAATACAAAATTTTATTTAATGACCAAAAATATCATACTGGTAATGAATATCATACTGGTAATGAATAATGCTTACCTATTGTAACTGGACTGTGGGCCAGGCTGAGGTCTAAGGTATGGAGTTAGGAGCCAATTTTTACTGGGGTAGCCACTATCTCGCAACAAGTGGCATCCCTGTGGCACCATACCCCGGCCAAACAGAACTCTATTCAGTGCACTTTCATTCAGAATCCTTCCATCATGGACTGACCCTGGCCACTTTGCAACGATGTCAAGAATCCTGTACCGGGCGTCAAACACTATTTGCGTATTTATGCTGTGGTATCTTTTTTCTGTTGACATACTCAGCCTCAAACTCCTTTGGTGCTGTAATTCTAACGTGTGTTCCATCAATTACTCCTATTACTTTGGGAAATCCAGCAATTTGAACAAATTCTACTTTCTTAATTTCAGTTTCATCAGGAGTGATAGGGAACTTAAAGAACTGAGAGAGTATGGGACGTGCTGAAAGGGCATTTAGTGTTTCTGTTATTATTCTGCTGACTGATGGTTGTGATGGACCCAAGTCGTCACTGTTGCAAAGTTGCATTTTGCCAGTTGCAAGGAACCTTAATGTTAAAATCACTTTAAGTTCTGGGGCTATAGCTTTGTTTCTTGCAGTGCGACTGGTTAAAGTGTCACGTATCAAGTCAGTCACAAACAGGATTCCTGCACGATCCAAACGGTACCTCTTTATCAGTTCTCTGTCACTAAGTTAATTTAGAACATCTTTTCGAGCACAAAAGTTCCTTGGCCGACGCACCATACGTTGTTCCCCCTCAGCCATGTTGACTCAAATACCCGGTACTGTACTGTGGACTTGAAGAGTATTGACTCGGAGGCAATTGATATTGGTGTTGCCAATTCTTTGCAATGTTTGCCCTTTGTTGTTGTTGTTCCTCAGCTTCCTGGTATTGGAAACTGCTGTAAAGTAAAAAGGAAACATAAAACAATGCCACATAATTATTAAGTGAAAGTAACTAAGCCTAATCCTCTCTGCTTTTAGCATACCATACTTTCTCCAAAAATTCCCACACAGCCTATATCACCTTCTGTGTCAGCCCCTTGCATAGTTGAAATGGGGGGTTCTGCTGGCTGGTTATGCCATGTAAAGAATTAAGTCTCGGTAGTTTACTACAGTCCAGTTAGTTCAGGTTACATTAAACTAGGTTATGTCCAAGGTTAGGTATGGTCAGGGAGGCATTTTATCCAAGTCTGCCTGGGTATATGTCACTCCCAGCTTACTGCAGGTTCAACATCAGAGCTGTCCAAAGGAGAATAATGCTTGGGTTATCGCAATAAAACCAACCATGTGTAATAGGCGTTTCGATGAAATTGTATACACCTAAGCTATTTGAATAATCATGAATGAGAGCGTGAATAACCATGCATAAGGAAGTGTAAGGTCAGGATGTGTGTCAGCATTTCCGTTACTGGTAGCCGTAACACCTCGAAGCTAATCGACTTGTTTGTTAAACACCGATAAGACTAAATCTCGCATTCAGCTTGTTAGGTAGGAACACCCTATTGGTAGTAGATAAGGTACGTCATTGTCACGCGAACCCATTATTGGCTAGCTACCTAGTTTGTCGTCACAGCTGTATTAATGACGTCAACACTGTAGGGTTCAGTTGGATATTCTCGTCAGTTAGAGAGTCAGATTATCGTTGGCCTCCAGATCATTCACACGTAATCGCCGTGAACGTTAACGATATAAGGGAGAAGCACTAAAAGACAGAGAAGCGAGTAACTGACAGTGTGTAAGAGAGAGTGAAAGTACCGCGGTCGTGACGATCTTTGTTACCCACTTATAACTATTACATAAAGTACAAAAAGGAGAACTCATCTTAATCAACCTCAAGACTCACCTAGCATAACAGTTATTGGGAACTTCCATCATAATCCCCATAACAGTGGTGTTGCAGCTCAAGGGATATCAAACAAGCCCAGACCTCCGAAGATTTTGAAACAACACGCTAAGTTGGGTAAATACTGCCGCTTACGGTACTCAAGGTCATAAACATTTCATAACCCTCTCTCACTCCGCTCCTCGCTTGTGTCGCCAACATTGTCCTGATTTCACCATCAAGACCATTATAAGAAGCAGAAGGTTGTGGGTGTAACACAGACGCCCACGTACATTCACTCATCCACATCGCCGCTCCGAGCAGAAGATAACACAGCCAGCCAACCAGCCACGGACGATCAGAAACGCCCATACCAGTATCCTGATACAACATCCGCCAAAAACCGTCAGCCTCAGTCGCTCGCAGTTGAACAAGTAACTGCACATAACTACAGAAATCAAGAACGAAGAAAGAAAATCATCGCCAGTAGCCGTAGCGCACCGCAGACAAAGCAGTGTCCCAGCCTTGATCCGCCGCCGCCGTGCTACCAACCTGCCGAGTGGGCGCATTCCAGTGTCCACACTACCCCACATCCCACTCCTGTCGAGACCAGAGGACTACAAATCTACACTCCGGAGAAGTATAAGACTCCACTAATAACTAATCATATTGTTAAAATTATATGTGTTTGACAATTTTTCATACCACATGCACCGGCAGATATTGGAGTGAATGTGGAGCCAGAAGAGTCAAGAGGAATTGTCGTCTGCCTTACTATAGTAACACCAGTCTTTCATTCAGTCAAAAACCTTAAATTTAATAACTTGAAAATTTCCAAACGTTTGCTTCATCATAATATACTTATCTTTACACCTCTTTACTAATATTTTTTTGCACAATTTAGATCCCTGGTGTGAATGAATTACTTGAAAGTTCACAAGTCATCGCAAGAGTGCAGCTACTTCATATACATCTGTCGCCTGTTGTAAAGTGCTTCTCCCTAACCGTGAAAACAACTTGAAATAAGGTACGCTCTGTCGTTGTTAATAAATTTATGTCCATGCCCTCTGTAAAGTGTAACAAACCAAGCCGATTCAGTTTGAGGTCAAGTCCAATTCTTACCAGGAGTTTAGCTAGGAAATTTAGAAACCAAACCGCTACCATGGCCCAGGCAGAACAAACCATGAAACATGAAATTTTCACAAATGTTGTAAATATCCCAAAATTTTCTGGAGAACCAGATGACATTGATCTGGATAATTACATAGCCGTAGAAACATACATAATAAACAAGGGGATAAAAGATGATAAACAGAAAATTGAAGCTTTCAAGGCAAACATCCACCCTGATCGTGGGACAGCCAGAAAAATAATTAGGTACAGGAATTTCGTTGAAAATTTGAAAACATACAAAGAATACATTAGTGAATTTAGGAAACACTTCTCCCGCGCAGGTGACAATGAACCACTCAGGACCATTGTCAGGTGCCTGGAGTTGACTCAAAAGCCCAATGAGTGACACTGATTACATAGCTAGGCTGGACTCATTTTCCAAACAGTTAGAAGAAACACTAGAAGGTACACCCTGGACAGAACCCAACCACACAAAACTTGTTCCTCTCAGCATGTAGAGGAACATGGTAATGATGGGCCATATCATCAAAAGTAGCAAAGGGTCCATCACAGAAAAACTATATAAGGATCTGAATAAAGACAACGGTATCCGTTAAGTCAAATTGATTACATGATCAAGGGTTATTTAGAAAAGGATCCACACAGTAACCAATACGTTATGCCAATACGACAACAGTCTCCTTCTCCCTCCAGACAAAGCAGAACTCAAACAAAACACACACCTAATACACAAGCACAGCGGGCCAGAAGTATTTCAAGACCCCGTAGTACCCTTCAATGTTACACTTGTCACAAATTAGGCCACACAACAAAAGAGTGCTACTCGCAGGCTATCTGCGGGAACTGCCAATATCAAGGACACATTGAAAGTGTCTGTAGAAATCCCCCTTGGTGTGTCTACCACAAGAAAATAGGTCATAAAACAAGAGACTGTAGGCGTGGCCCTGTCGTCACATTCGCAAATTTTCATCAGGCTCCCTACCAGTATGGCGGGGGACCGCCTTGCAATCAAACCCCTCCGCAACAGATGCAACGTTAGGCAGAACACACAATGGGTTCCCCACACTCGCGAAGTCATTTCGGACCAACAAACGCCCACGAAAAATGACTAGGGAATGTGTTAAGACTAAGAGTTCCCACACTCGAGACATTACCACACCAAGATCAAAAGAACGACAAAGAAAGAGAGACCATAGTGACAGTAAATGATGCAGCTACAGGTCCGCTAATCGAAGCTAAAGTTTGTAATAGGCTCACACGTTTATTTCTAGACACAGGCGCAATGATCAACATCATCAGTGTAGATTATTTAAGGAAAATTAAACCTGGAGTAGTCGTCCTTGAACCAACTCATTATGCCTTGTATGGAGTAACAGGAGACAAGATGAACACACTAGGAACTAATGTTAAATTAGAGTTACTTATAGGTAATACCTTTTACATCGACATTACAGCAATAGTGGTAGAGAAGTCGTTATTTCCAGGAGACCTTCTTATAGGTTACGAAACTATGAGACGAAGGTATCGCTCTTTTTCCTGCAAGGGGAGGTGCCCGGTTCTCTCACCTTTTCATTCCATTTATAAAACATGAAAGCAGACAAACAGTTCCAATAGTAGAAGTTTCAGGCAACATATCTGACAGGAGCAAACCGTCAGAAACTCTTAATAACGTGGCAGAGCGATCAAGAGCTACTGGTATAGAAATACATGCATCAGAACAGCACAATGAAACAAGACTCTACCACGTCCACACCAACAGAGCAAAATCCAAAAGCTACCCTAAGCACTTCAACTAAAGACCTCTTAACACAGCCAATTGAGGCTAAAACTCCAGATGCTACCATGCAAATTGTCCCAGGATATGTAATAGGGTCGACACTATTGCATTCTATGTCAATTAACAAGGTGAAACTGGAGTTGAAAGGTGTAAAACAAAATGTAGAAGTCATAGCTATACCAGAATCAATGAGAATCAAAGGGGTACAGCTTGATTCTGCTGTGTACTGTTTAGAAAGCGGAAAGGTAGAAATATTGATAGTAAGTACACTAAACAAAAACATTACACTCAAACCAGGAACACAAATTGGCTTATATGTGAACATCCCATTAAAATTTTAAACGAAAATAGAAATCATTCAGACACTGAAGGCACCTTTGTCGGCCCAGTACATTCTGACACTGAAGACGAAGTGGAAATTCCAGAACCATCTCAAGTCAACATGTCAGAATAATTTGCAAAAAGAATTAATGAACTTGTTTATCAAACACAAGGACGCGATTGCCTTGCCAGGGGACGCCTTAGGCAAGACAAACGTACTTAAACATAAAATCAAGTTAAAGCCTTAAACACAGCCAATTTATATTCCAGCTTACCGAATGCCTCATTCTAGGCTCGCCACTCTAGATAAAATCATTGCAGAAATGCTTACTCAAGATGTTATAGAACCCAGTGATAGTGAATGGAATTTTCCATTGATATTAGTTCCCAAGCCAGACGGGACCTTCAGACCTGTTGTTGATTATAGGAAATTAAATGAAAAAACCATCCCAGATAGGCTTCCTCTACCAGTCATATCAGATATCCTTCACAGCCTAGGGACAGAAAACAAATATTTCAGTACCATAGATATCAAGAGTGCCTTTTGGCAAATAGAGCTAGATGAAGGTAGCAAGGATTTCACAGCTTTCAGTACACCCACAGGACACTACAGGTTTAAACGGATGCCTTTTGGGTTATCCAGCAGTCCTCTTACATACATGCGTCTAATGAACATGGTATTACATGGTCTAATAGGAAATACTGCAAATGTCTTCTTAGATGACATTTTAATAGCATCTAAAACAGCAGAAGAACATTTCTCCAAACTAGACCTTGTCTTCTCCAGACTACGAGAGGCAGGATTGAAAATAAAACTGGAAAAATGCTCATTTCTGCAGGACAAGGTAATATACTTAGGACATCAAATAGACCAACATGGACTTAGAACAGTGCAGTCTAAAGTAGATGCAGTAAACACTTTTCCCACTCCAACGTCAGCAGACAAAGTTAGGAGCTTCTTAGGGCTCACAGGTTACTACAGACAATACATCCGTGGATACGCAAACATACCACAACCTCTCACCTTACTTTTAAAGAAAAACCCTAAATTTGAGTGGGGAGTAGAACAACAGAATGCATTTGAGTTGCTAAAGGAAAAACTTACGAGTTCTCCAGTTCTAATTTTCCCAGAGTACAAACAGGAATTCATCCTCTGCACAGATGCTTCAGATGTCGGGTTAGGAGGAGTACTCATGCAGGAAAGGAATGGTAGATCACAACCCATAGCTTATGCTTCCAGATTTTGTACATCAGCAGAAAGAAATTATAGTATCACGGAAAGAGAGACTTTAGCTGTCATCTTTTGTTTAAAAAAAATTCGTGACATGCTGTTAGGATACAAGATTCGAGTTTGGACCGACCACACGGCTATTCAAAATCTATTTAAACATAAGAATCTTCGTGGTCGCGTCGCTAGATAGTTCACGACTTTGCAGAATTATGAGGTAACTTTTGAATATATCCCATGAAAGAAAAATAGCGCAGCAGATGCTTTATCTAGAAACATTAGTCAAAATTTTGAAGTTAACTCGACAGTATGTAGCATAGAAGAGTTAATAGCCTTAGAAGACACTAGTGAAAGAGGAACAGAGGAACGACAAGAATTGGAGTAGTTTAGTAGAACATCTGACAAATCCTGTACTGACTCCACGACCAAAGACTGACAAGAAAATCAAATTAGAGGAATATGAACTTGTAAATGGACTCTTATATAGAAACACAGTACTATCAGATGTAGACATGTCAAGAGGGAAGGTTAAACAGTTAGTAATCCCTGAATCCTTAGTATCAAATATTCTCAAATTCATACATGATGTTCCCACTAGTTCACATCCTGGAAAGGATAAAACATACAAACAAGCCAAACTGAAATACTACTGGCCACAAATACGCAAGAATATCTATGATTATGTGGATAATTGTCTTATCTGTGCTGAGACTAAAGGACATACAGGTACACCAGCTCCAATGCTGGAATATCCCATACCAGACCACCCATGGGATCGTGTACACTTGGACACTTTGGAGTTGCCCTTATCAGAGTCAGGTTATAAATTCCTGTTGGTGGCAATAGATTACTTGTCACGGTTTTGTATATTACGGCCTATACCAAATAAAAAGGCAGAAACTATATAGCCTCAGTAATCATGGAAGAAATCATTTGTAATTTCACAACCCCTAATACAATAATCTCTGACAATGGAACAGAATTTAAACAATCAAATCTTAACAGAATTATGCAAGCTTTTCAATATAAAGAAAGTAAATGTCCAAGTATACAGGCCTCAAGCAAATGGTGTGGTAGAGAGATTAAATAGGAAAATAATCACATGTCTCAGATCATTAATCAATCCATATAGTATCACTTGGGACACTTGGATCCCCTATGTGAAATGTGCATTGAACTCACAAATGAACTTAGCCACAGGTGAGACACCACATTACATACTTTATGGTAAAGACAAGATACTCCCCTATGAATTACTAAATGCACAACCAAAACCAGTATACAATGAAGATGACTACATTAAGAATAGGATAAACAAATTCCAAATGATACACCAGAGAATTAAAAGTCACATGACACCATACACTCACTCAGTAAAGAAACAACATAACAAAACAGCTAGGAAGGTAAATTTAAAAGAAGACGACATTGTCATGGCTAAACTACATGTTCCACTTGCTGAGAGCAACAAGTTATCGCCCAAATTCTCAGGGCCACACAAAATAATTGCACCAGACACAGGAAACAAATTCAAAATTCAACACTTACAAAACGGCGAAGTAACTATCCGACATTTCAATGACTTAAAAAGGGTAAAATTGTTAAATGGACGTGCAGTACCCATAGAAGATGAACACATTAACACAGAAAATTCCCCAGAAAATTCAGAGGATATGGAAAAGGAATTATTCTCAGATGACAATGAAAGTACAGGAAATACTACAGCATGTAATGAATATAAAAAAGGAAGCTGAGAAATTATAGAAAGGAATTGTGTACAATAGAAGATAGAACAGAACAAGTTACAAAAATATATTGTATAAATGAACAAGAATTACAAAAGGATTTCTATAAATATATTGATGAAATGTTAGCAGAACTTGGAGTTGACCGTAACTCCTTTTACAGGTAACCATGAGGCTGTTGGCATGTCTCCTCATAGCCACTATAATAGCGGCCTGGGATCCAGTGAGGCCCGGCGTCTTAGTCAAGAAAATAGGTGATTTAATAATAATAAACCAGTCGGTGAGAATAACACTTGAGTTTAGCAATGTTACATATGTACGTGATAATCTTAAGGTAATAAACCAAGGATTGAAAATAGCACAAGAAAAACTACAAGAGAAAGAAATAGATAACGTCAGGATTGCTAGAAAATTGTCCGTAATAAGAAAGAAAATTGATATTTTAGAGAGTAACTTCCTTCATACTAGAAATGAAAGAGCTATTGGTGTAGTAATAGCTATTAGTGCCTTAGCAGGTTTAGGAATTGCAAATCTAGGATTGCACACAGACCTAAGGAACAAGGTAAACGCTTTGCAACAATCTGTCAAAGCTAGATGTGTTGGAAGATGATATTGAAGACATTAAAGAAAGTATAAATGATTTGATGGATAAAATAGAATATCTAGGCAGTGAAATATCAAATGTAAGAGCATCACTAGACATTTTCATGCTTCTAGATCAGCTGCACGTAAAAACTATAGAATTAAATAGTGAAATAGAACAGTTCATACAGGACTTAGTCCTTGCTAACACTGGTTCTGTCACCTCTACCCTGTTACCTATAAATTAATCCAAATTATGGAAACAGCAAAAAGTGAGTGGAATTTTGAACCTTTCTTTGATAAAAGCAGTGTAGCTATGTATTACCCACTCCTTAATGCATATCTTAATGGTTCATCAGTCATAATTGATGTTCCGTTTTCTTCAGAATTAACTTACCATGTTTATAAATTTATTCCTTTCCCGATGCAGTTAAATGGCACTATATTAGAAATTGACACTAATCTGGTTGATCCACTAAATAATGCTTTGTCTGTGGACAACTTGAAGGAAACCTTGATAACAAATAATCTACAACTATTTACAAATACTAATTTAAACTTTTACTTATGCCCATCAAGTCTCTTCACACTAAATGAAGCCTTGGATGATTCGTGCCCTGCATCCTTAGTAAAGAATATCACCATCTTCCAATATTGTCAATTTCCTGAAGTAGAACCATTGCCTAGACATGAAAACTATTTTCCAAATAGAACCACTGTATCTGTATTGTGTCCCGAATTTCGTCCGAAAGTAGCTTCAACACTTGGTTTATATAGTGTACCTAACCAATGTGAATTACATTCAAATACATTGACAACCATTGCAGATAGGAAAAAGACACTAAAATTGAAGAAGGAAATGTTGTTAATAGAAATCGATGTTACTTTACCTCAGTCATCCCCTCCTTTGAAAATAAATCGCATTGTCAAGAAAAGAAGAAATATAAATATGTCAGAACCAGAAATAACTTGGAAAATTTATATTTTGTTTGCAGTACCCATGTTAATATTAACTACTATTGGAATTGGTACCATATATCATATGTATAAGAAAATCAACAGTCCCAGAATTATGAAACATATATCCGCAACGCTATAATTATAACCCTGTAATAGGCCAGTGACTAGAATTATTTATTATATATTATATATATATGTGTGCATGCTAACATTACAATACAGTACAAGATAACGAAAAATAAGATAGTAGGATAACGTTATGTGTTTGGAAATACAGAAGACTTGTCGGGACGACAAGCAGTAGCTGACCGAGGCCTGTAATAGGCGTTTCGATGAAATTGTATAGACCTAAGCTATTTGAATGAGAGCGTGAATAACCATGCATAAGGAAGTGTAAGGTCAGGATGTGTGTCAGCATTTCCGTTACTGGTAGCCGTAACACCTCGAAGCTAATCGACTTGTTTGTTAAACACCGATAAGACTAAATCTCGCATTCAGCTTGTTAGGTAGGAACACCCTATTGGTAGTAGATAAGGTACGTCATTGTCACGCGAACCCATTATTGGCTAGCTACCTAGTTTGTCGTCACAGCTGTATTAATGACGTCAACACTGTAGGGTTCAGTTGGATATTCTCGTCAGTTAGAGAGTCAGATTATCGTTGGCCTCCAGAATATTCACACGTAATCCCCGTGAACGTTAACGATATAAGGGAGAAGCACTAAAAGACAGAGAAGCGAGTAACTGACAGTGTGTAAGAGAGAGTGAAAGTACCGCGGTCGTGACGATCTTTGTTACCCACTTATAACATATATTTTTGTAATAAAGTACAAAAAGGAGAACTCATCTTAATCAACCTCAAGACTCACCTAGCATAACAGTTATTGGGAACTTCCATCAAAACCCCCATAACACATGGGATAATCTTGGAAATAGTTTCATTCTCTTGCCCAGCTCATTTTACTTGTGTATGAACTATCCTAACCTAATCTAACCTAACCAGCAGGAATGGGATGGATGTATGAAATACTTTACAGACTTGGATAACATGCGTCAGGGAGAGGGGGGATATGTATAGACACACTCATTTCTGGCAGAAAAAAAACTCTACATTCAGAAAACCTTGAGTCGTTAATATTGTATGAACCAGCACCAGAAAAATAACCATTCATTATTTTATCAATTCATTCACCACATAATGCACAATATTGTGTACATAACCTCTTCTGCTCTCCTATCAGCACAGAAACCATTCTTATTTGAAATTAAATGGGTAACATGTAAATTAAAAGCATACTTACAGTGTACTATTCAGGTAGTGGTGCAGTGGGGTTTCATTTATAATTGATGTAAAGAAGTACCCTGCGATGTAATACTTTGTACTGGTAGCTGCTGTAAAGTAAGAGAGTAGCTGCTGTAAAGTAAGAGAGAAGTGCTAAAAAATTACCACAAACATGGTGAAAGCAAATAATCCTCTGCACAATATTTCAATCAACACTGCAATAAAAATATTTCGGATATTAAGAACGAAATTACCAGATGCAAAAAGCAGGTTAGGTTAGGTCTGTTTAGGTTTGGTTGGATTCAAACTATCTATTGTAAAGTTGTTTTTTTGGTGCAACTGTGTTACACCAAAATTATACAGATTAGGTTAGGTACAGTATGCACCTCTGCAGGTTAGATTAGGCTTGTTTGGGTATGCACCTAACTTACAGTGTTTGGGGGTGGGGGAAATTCACAGTTTGGTTGTTTCAAATATTTGCATTTAGTAAAACAATCTCCACAATCAGAAAATACCGAAAAATTGCAAAATTTCACACAAAACCCATCAGTAATACATATTCCATTTACTTCAAGCCTCGCTACCATTGTCAAGTACTGGTAAATTTTCTCACTGCTCATGAATCTATACCACTCACGGCCACCTGCCACCTCTTTTCTCAGACAATGTGTCACTATATCACACTCCATTCACACATCACTTTTGCATCCATAATCTAACCTTTTAGGTGCTCTCCGCTGTTCCACATATGCCCTCTGCCGCGTCTGCGAAGTTTGTTTTGTTTACATTCAGCACGGGAGTGACGGAAACTATTTCCACGATTTCTGCGGGATTCCCATTCTGTGAGGGTCTTAGGTCGAAACCTTAAGGGGGTTTTACACGGTCAAACATGTTGGCCAACACGCTTGACAACACGATGTTTGAGAGAATGTTTGAACGTGTGAAAGGGGTAAACATGTTTGACCAACGTGTTGGACGGATGCCTGACGGGGCCTGACTTTTGTGGGCGAAGCTTGCTCGGTGCATGTCCATGTTTGAACTTGTGAACGGTCATCAGCCTTCAACCGTCATACATACTTAAATCTCGTTATCTCGCCGAGGTAACATCTGTAAACATCTCCTTCAGTGACAGGCGTAGTGTATCAGCTGCAAAATGAGTGACACGTGTGCCCTTAAGGATAAGGAAAGGGAAGTAATGGTGGATTTCATTGATATATACAGGAAGCATGTGGCTTTGTGGAAGGTGAAATCAAAAGAATACTCAAACAGGAATTTAAGAAATAAGGGTATAGATGAACTGCATGGAAAGCTACAAGAACTTGACCCACATTGTACGCGGGATGATGTGATGAAAAAAATAAATTCTCTCCGTAGTTCGTTTAGAAGAGAACTTCGAAAGCATGAGAGCTCTAAAAAGTCTGGAAATGCAACTGATAACATCTACACGCCCACTCTCTGGTATTTTGAAGACATGATGTTCGTATGTGATCAAGAGATGCCACGAGAGAGTACATCAAATATTGAATGTGTTAATGAAGAGGTGAGTTGCAAGGATTTGCCCAAAACTGGATAACAAGTAACCTTCAGAACCAGAGTGGCCGTTTATTTATTCGTTTTTTTATTGGCTATGCATAGATGACTTTATTCAGTTTCATGGGTGCTTTCATATAATCTGTAGGTTGTAAAATGTATCTCCTGACTTCTCTGGTATATTAGTCTGAAGTTTCAGACAATTTTGTATTATGAATCATCATTTCATTAAGAATCCAGCATGTCAATCTGGATCTGAAGGCTAAACTTGAGCCAGCCATTTGAATAATGAATCAAACTTATCATAACCATTGTATTCATTTATTTTGAAAAAACAAATATTACAGCATACTATTTAAGCCAATTCCAATCAGACTGTATAGTTTGAGTTTGAAGGTGTAGACTAGCCTTTCCTATTTTCATGATTTATATGAAGTCTTTTTGCCATGCTACTTACCCGGCATTCACAAAGTAATCCTTAGATCTCTTAATACCTTTGCAATTTCAGGATAGTTTCGTGATCCCTGACCGTGTTGCAAACCTGCTACATAAGGATCTGCAGTTAAGCCTGGCAAAATCATTTTGCACATTCTATCCTCCCTATGGAAGCAGTCCTCTGGGGAATAGTCTGAAGGGCATGCTTTCCGCAAATAGTGATGTAGCACAACACATGCCATGACAACTTTGTCAATACTTGTCAATTTGAGATTTATACAAGTGTGGAATATTCTAAACCTGTAAGCCATAATGCCGAAGGCATTTTCTGCCACTCTCCGTGCCCTTGACAGCCTGTAGTTGAATACTCGCTTCTCACTATGTAGGTCCTTTTGAGAATAAGGTTTCAAGAAATCTGTCCTTAATGCAAAGGCCTCATCTCCCACGAATACATATGGCAAAACACAATTTGAAGTAGCTGTTACTGACTCATGTGGGATGCAGAGCTTTTCATCTTCGAGTCGCTTACCAAATTCTGTATTATCAATGACTCCTCCATCTGATACGCGACCATTAGTTCCAATGTCTGCCATAATGAATTCGTAGTTCGCATTTACAACTGCCATTAACACAAGACTGTTGTATCCTTTGTAATTCCAATAATAAGACCCTGATTCTGATGGCGGCGTTATCCATGCATGCTTTCCATCAACAGCACCGAGACAGTGGGGAAAATTCCATCTAAACTCGAACTGTTCTCCAACAGTCTTCCACTCCTTTTCTGTTGCCGGAAACTGAAACAGATAAAAGATACAAGGCTATTAGAGAGAGAGAGAGAGAGAGAGAGAGAGAGAGAGAGAGAGAGAGAGAGAGAGAGAGAGACTTGCATTATATTTATAGGTGTTCTCCTTTCTAGTGTTGCTGAGCCACCAGCTGATGATGAAATACCTTCATGCAGCAATGCTCCTGTAGTGAAACGGAGCAGGGGAAACACTACAAAGGCAGATCACATTTTAAACCTGGTCGCTCGTAACTTAGAAGAGAGATCTGAGAGACATGATACTCCTAATGAGACATTTGGGAAGGCCAAGTACGTAGGCCAAGCACTCGACTCCCTGGACAAGAAAACAGCAGGCTGTGCTAGGAAACTGATAAATGATGTGCTTTTTGAAGCAGAGAATGGGAATTTGTCTGCCTATTCTAAAATTGTAACAAACACATACCATTCACATGAATCATTTGCAACACCAGTACCACAGTCGTCAAGTTCCTTTCATGTAAGCGATAATTCTAATAGTGATTCCAATATGTCACACTATTTTGCCAATTTTCAGCCCTTGTAACAATTTCATATGTGTCTGGCAATCAAAGAGTGAGATATAAAGGGTTATAATTTTGGATTGATTTGGGTTTTGTCCTTTCGCTTGACACTGTGGTTAGAAAGCATAGGACATTTCAACAGAAGGTTTCAGTATTTTTCACATACTATTACTATGTACTGATTTTCCTCAATAAATGCACATTACATATTGCATATCATAACCCACCTTTAAATAATCCTTCTTGAGTACTTTGTAGATGGCAACACAAGTTTCTGATATAATCTTGGATAAGGTGCTAGTTCCCATTACAGCTGAAAATCTCAAGTCTTGCAGAGATCGGCCTGTTGCTAAGAAACGCAGTGTTGCGATCAGCCGTTCATGAGGGCTAATGGACTTCCTCATTAAGGTGTCTTTACATGTAATGAATGGAGTGACCATATTCAAAAGTTCTAAATATGTTGATTCATCCATGCGCATATAATTGCGCCATTCATCTGGGTCTAATTTCAGCTCTTTCATTAAGTTGGTATGTGAAATTTGGTCCCTTTTCAGCAACCAGTCCTTTGTCCACTTTGAACGCTTCCTTTTCTTTTCTTTGAGGGCAATCACTATCCCGACTGCCATCACCTCGTCTGTGGTAAGTGACATGTTGCTCCTTCTCCTTTTGGCACCGACTGAGGTTGTCTGTCAGTTTGGTTTCAACGTGTAAACACTCTTCAAACATGTTGTGTTGGAGGTTTGATGAGCGTGTTGGCCAACATGTTTGACCGTGTAAAACCCCCATTATGCCCTTAAAACTACCCCGGACCCAATTTTAGCTAGGTCGAGGCTTATGGCGAGACACAAGGACTTAGGTGAAACTCTAAAGGATTTATGAATCCATTCCGCCATTTTGGAGGCTTAGGTCGAAATCATAGCGCTAGGTCGAAGACCTAAGGTTTTATGAATACCACCCCTGGCTCATACTTCTTGGGGTGCTGACAGGGACACACTTCTCCACAGGACACTTGTCCTTCCCAAGTTGGAACATGGCTGTGAAATTTACTCCTCTGCTACTAGATGATAATGAACACGGATACTATCCGTGTTCATTATCATACCGCATTAGTGCAGTTACATCTGCAACACTGAGCTGATCGTGATCATCCAGGATTACTTGGCTTTTTTCCATGATTTTGTAGCCATTTAGTAGCTGCAACACGTAGGAATGACACGTAGGAATGACAGTGTGTCCTCCTTATACCCTCCTTCCCACGCAAAAATCCAGACATTATTTACTCTAACTGTAATCAGGTAAGTGACAATTTGAAAGTACCATCTTTTCCCATGAATTGAAGACCAGTACTGTGCAATATTTTGCTCTTGCCTATGAATACTTCTCATTTTTCCATTATACTGATGGATAGCATTTGGCATCAAAACATTCACGTTTCTTCTGTGAAGCCACTTAAACTTCAGCCCTCACGACTGGAGATATACCATACTCAGATGATGCAATGGTAACAATGCCATTATCGTGCCAGTGTGCTGCAATTATTCCTGATTAAACATCACAAAAGTGTTCCCGACTCCTTAGGATTTAATACACAAATATATCTATCAAATGGCATCATATGTGTAAATAGAATATAATGCAGCGCAAAATAACTATATCAATGAAGAAGCTGGTGCCTATGGTCAAGTTAGCACAACATTGGTGAACTACTCGGTGCCGATGTAGTTTATAGCCAGTTGACATTAGCATTCTATCAAATAAATCACGTTGAAATTAGGTTCTACCTAGTCATCAACAAATCTATTAAATATTACTGTGAAATAGATATGAACAAATATTCGATGATCTTTACACACCTCTTTATTTTAAGAATAAATTCTACTTCAGAAAATGGAGTTAATTTCACTATCTTTTCCACTTGAATGATAAGAGGTCAGGAATCATATGAACCTTTCAATGGGAGTTCTGGGTGACTACTGAGTAATGAAAGCATTAACAAGATATAACATGTTATTTCAGTGTAGCTCGACATCAAGTTGTAGCATGTTTCACGTTGAGTTAAGGCAACGAGCGGCATAAATGGATTAATGTAACAAAACTAGTTCAATAGCTCTGTCTTTAGCATATTGTTAATAAAGATGGTTAGCTCTCTAATAGCCCTCTATGTTATCTTTCAGTTCTTAAGTGATACGAATTATAACCTTAATATGAATAAAGATGTTTGTGTTTTTGAAGCCAAGTCTCAGTAACACCAATTATATTTGGTGATTTTGGTAGACAGGAAAATATTTCAGCAAATCAAAGTTCTTCTGTTGTGATCTAATACTAATATGCATAATGTTGAGGTAGTTGGTATATATTAACTCTACAGATGTTATGTAATCCTCGAAATTAACATATCTAGAAAATGTGTTTATATATTGCTGACATTTTTTTCTATAACATTTAAATTAAGCTTTGAGAAAAATTCACTATCATAAATATTTAAATAGATTATCCATGTCTAGTATAAAAGCGAATACGAACTTACCTAGGTATTTATCGGGTTGAGGTCCATAATGTCCCCCATTGATTTTATTACTACCAATATATTCTTCTCAATGAGTTGAACAATTTGTTCTAAATAACCATCCGTCGCCTGGGACGGCCCCCCGCAGCGAGCCCTCCATGACACCCACGCCTCCCTCCCGGCATCCATCACTCATGCGCGAGATTTTGCGAGAAACAATGAGACTTCCTCTGCCAATTAGCGCCATTCTTTCATTCTTTTGATTTCGATCAGCCAATGACATCGCATCTAGGACACTGGAGCCCTCCCGCTTCATATTCAAATTCATATTCGGTATGTCTCCCCTCTGTGAAGATTGTCCTCGCGTTATTGGAAGAATTTTTCAAACCTGTTTTGAAAATAACGAGGCAAGCATCGCTTTTTTACGCTCGCACGGTGTCTTACCGACATCTGTATAGTGTCCCACCTGCAAGAGACTGCATTTTTCGGGAAGACAAACATTTGTGGCGTTGCACCAACAGTTACGTGGTTCCCAAGACAAAGAAACGGAGGCTGTGCAACTACACGATTTCTGACTATCACGGCACGTTCTTGGAGCGAGTGAGATTACAGCCGTGGCAAATCGTGATATTTGTGTACTATTGGGTGCAGAAAATTTTCACACACTACACTGTGCTACGAAACGTGCAGATAACCTTGGAGACGAGTGTTGAGTGAGTTCCGAGGTGTGTGAACATTGGTTTAATAACCAAGAGGCGATTGGTGGTAACGGCTGCATCGTAGAAATTGACGAAACACTCGTGGTTCGCAAAAAATACAACAAAGGCAGGGACTTGGTTCAAACCTGGCTCTTCGGTGGGATTGAGCGCGTTTCTAAGAAAAACTTTGTGGTTCCTTTGCTCAACCCACTAACTAACGAGGTGCAAAAGAGACAAGAAAACTCTAGTGCCGATTATCAAGAAATACATTAAGCCAGGGTCTGTTATAATTAGTGATTGTTGGTCTGCCTACGTGAGCCTCTCGGAAGAGGGCTACACTCACTATAGTGTGAACCACAGTGAACATTTCGTGGACCCAGACCATCCTGCAGTGCACACTCAAAACATCGAGAGATTGTGGCGTGATGTGAAGGAGTGGGTGAAGCGACCTGGCATCCGTTCCTGCTACTTGCGCCAGTATCTCGCCCGATACCTGTTCTTAAGGCAAGCTGGGGAATAAGAAATTCACTGCTTCTTTAAGGAGGCAGCCAAGCTGTATCCACCACTCCAAACCTCTCAGGCTTTATCCAGCCCAAGGCCAGAAACATGTAGTTCTAGTTCTCGTGCAGCTGCACCTCCTATCCCCATGGCTGAGGACTACGATTCTGACTCTGATGAATAAGGTGAGGATTGCAATGGTTATTAGTGTTTTTCATGTGATTTCAATATTGATAAGTTAGTGTCGTCGGTGGGCCGCAGGCCTAACGGACTTGCCGCTATCCTGTGACTAGGTTAGATGTATTCGTCCATCGGGCTCCATGGATCCCAGGGACGCATTAAATTACCCGTGAGCGAACGAAGCGAGCGAACCACTCACTCCCTGACGCACGGCCAAGAGTGTGGCGGGGCCGAAACTTGTCCCGTTGCCAAGCGTCATGGCTGTGTGTGTTGCTATGTTTAGCGCAACTCAGGAATTCCAGAATGCAATGGTTATTAGTGTTTTTCATGTGATTTCAATAATGATTTCTGCCGAAAATCATTGGTTTTCAGTCCCTCCCTTTATGAGGTGATAGTACCAAAACGAATGATTTCCGATAGAAATCATTATTGAAATCACATGAAAAACACTAATAACCATTGCATTCTGGAATTCTTGAGTGAAAAAGACAGTATGGACCTGAGTGGAATATTTACCCTTACCTAATACAGTTATGTTACAGAAAAAAAAAAACAGTAAATAAAGATAACTATCCCTCTCCAGATATGCAGAGGAAAATAAGTGACTATAGTAGTAGTAGTAGTTGTTTTTGTGGTGGTAGATCAAAATAGTAACAAGCCAAATCAAAATGAACAAGCCACATTGAACAAACACTTAAATAATAGCTATTATTATAACGGCACCATTAGTCCTGACAACAGCAATAATATGAAAATATCAATACTTTAACCTGGTTAGAGTAATTGGTAATAATAATAGTGGAAATGGTAGAATAGTAACAGTAGTATACAAACTGGTTAGTTGAAATCCTTATTAAAACAATGTCGTATGACCCACCGTCTGTCCAGTCCCAGACTGGACGAGCCTTTAGACGCAGTACACAAAATAATTGCAATACATATCCAACGCCGAAAACACTAAAGCATCACCTTTAAAGTAGATAGACTGTTGTACTTATACCTCCAGTCAGTCTCCAAATATTGTACTGAGTGAGGCAGCACGACAGGGACCATGGGGTGATTATTAATGGCCTCACCTTTGTTCAATATGGAGCTTGGCTGTCACCTAAAAGGACAGGGGCTTACTGCCACTACATTTAAATACTCCCCTTTACTTTAATTAGCTCGTTAAAAAACCCACCATCTAAAGCCAAGCCACAGAAAAGGCAGAAAACAAGTCTGGTCTGGGAGCAAGAGTGACAAGCACCGCTCCGCCTGCTTCTCGTTCCTCACTGAGTGTTTCTGTGGTAAGTTACCACTGGTAACGGTTGCGCTCTTCCCCACACCCCCCCAAGGGAACCCTCCCGCCGGCCCTCTCTTCGCCCCGCCCTGCCCCGTTATAACATACAGGGTGTCCAGTGAGTAAGGTACATACTTTAGGATACAATAGTTTAGGTAATTCTAAGTCAAAAATATTTCATATACATGTTTTGCTTTTTGTTAGAAATTAACATTGAAACTTTGTGCTGGGGGAGCCGCTCGCCGTGGTGGGTCTCTCTTTCCTTCCACACGGCACGGCGCGCTGTGTATTCCACTGTCATGTGTTGACTAATTTTTCCCCCATGTACAACGTACGCACTCTAATCAGTCAGATGAACATGAAATTAATGTTTGCCAACAAAATATAAGTAATTTCAGACAATATAACTACCAAAAGATCATTCCATAAAACAGGATGACAAGTAGCCTACGACGATGATGATTGTCGTTTAGCGTAATGTCATTCCCAGAGGTCCCCAAAGTTATCATAGGTGGGTCACACTTATGGTAGTGCATCTAATATTTACTTAGGATTAAAGAAAATTGTTAGCTGTGATCAAATAAGTGAAGTTTGAGATTTCAAGGGCATGCACTTAATGGTGCATAAGCTAATGTCTTCTAGAGTTTTTACTAATTTACTGATTTGCTGTTTTGTTTTGTTTTTTCCGGGGGGCGGGGGGGTTGTATTGTATCTATTGGGTTGTGTTGTGTAAAATTTTATCCTGTGTGTGTGACTGATTCACTGGCGCGTTCGCCTGCTCGTCACCCAGCCAGACTTTTCCCTACACAAAGTCAAGTCTAAAATCGTGTCTAGCTTATGGTCAACGATTAAGGCTGACGAAAGTGGTCGTGCTCCTCAGCTTGAGGCATTTCTTCATTAAGGAGTGAAAGCTGTGAATTATTAAACAATATCTTGTGAGGGATAACAGATTTATGGATTGGAAGTTCATATTATGAGATGAACAGCCAACATGTGCGAGTTCACGACAGGGAGCGCGGTTGGTACGCCGGTCTCAAAACGTTACTTTCAATATTCACGAGAATATTGTCCAAAATGGATTAACCTCTTCCTAAAATATTTTTTTTTATGATTTATTTATTATTATTTTATTTACTCATATTTAGCTATGGTGTTATTCATTCACAAACTATAATATATAGGTACGCACTGAACAGTGTTTCAAACTAAACCGTTCATCATTCCGAGCTTTCTATAGAATAAGTAGACCATGTCACTAGGCTAGGATGCTGGCGGCGTGAGACCCTTGAATTATTGGCCTCGTGTGAGGCCTATACACAATTGGTGCCTTCCACACCAGAGAAATATGATAAATATGTTCTGTGTGGATACAAAAAAGGTGTTAAACTTAGAATGAGTGAATGGATCAACAAAGGTGGTCCACAAAATGTAACAAGTAACTTGACTGAAGAGCAATGAAACATTTGCAGAAAGCGTAATCCCTCCTCTCGGCGCTGAGCTCTGGCCTCTGGTTTGTTTTCATGTTTCTGTAGCGTGTTTTGCATTCTCCCGCTGTGTTGTTGGTTAATGGGAACATAGAGATTATTGCCTGGGCAATGCCGAGCAGCAGATTACAATTACTTTGGGGTTGAACCTCTGTCCTCAATTAGAGCGGAACTATTCTAGGAAATTACCTCGAAAAGGAGCAAGGTCTCTTCATTACTTTTTTTTTTTTTTTTAACACTTAGAGATTCAGAGGTGTTGATTGTATGTAGTAGAAAATCAGTTAAATGAGTAAGTAGTAAGTACAACAAGCGTTTGTTTACAAAATATGTCGACATCAGCGTAATCCATCAAATATGCATTCATGGCTTTTAAAGATCAAATAATAAAGAAAAATATAAAATCTCGCCCCCACCCTTCTCTCTCTCTCTCTCTCTCTCTCTCTCTCTCTCTCTCTCTCTCTCTCTCTCTCTCTCTCTCTCTCTCTTACTGATTTTCTACAAAATCTTCACTAAATGAAATAATGCTGTCAAACATCATATATTTGTACCATTCCATCATGGTCGACTAAATAAATTGTCAATAAATGTGTTTAAAAATAAGGAATAACAATTATTTCATCTATATTCTCAAGGGACTGATTCGTAAGTTAAACAAAAGAATTTTACAATAAGTGAAATTTTACTTTATAAATGACAAGAGTTTTGTATAAAATTATATAATCAAATTCCTAGGCTTGCTTATCTTGAGATTATAAAGGAAGAGACCTGTACAAGCATGAATAATTATAGCAAATGTTATTCAGTTTAGCTCCATCATCAGAGAGAGAGAGAGAGAGAGAGAGAGAGAGAGAGAGAGAGAGAGAGAGAGAGAGAGAGAGGACTGCGCAACAAAGATGACGTATGTATATGCCTAAGTAGTATAGGCTGTAATTAAAGTATTTTCAGTCGATCTTTAATTCTCATGTGCAACTTACATAACTTGTATATATGTATGTATGTGACACTGTAGAATATATATCTTGCTTATATGAGCATATGCAGTTTTTTCAGTTATTGTTAGATAAACTTCCTCCATGGTCCATTGTATCTACTCTAGGTTTGTAATGTATGATCACCGTGCAATAGCAGCCATGACTTCTTAGAGTTTACTGTAGTCTTTCACTTGTTACTCCTTTATTACATGTTACTAAATATAAGTATCATTCCAGTAACCCTTATCAATCATATGAATATGCAAATGATCAAAGGGCTCGAGGTGAGTTAAAGCCTCCTGATACGTCAGGTTAGATTAAGGGGCATGTTTAGTTAGCTTAGTTTAGATATTATTATTATTATTTATTCTATTAATTATTATTATTATTATTATTATTATTATTATTATTATTATTATTATTATTATTATTATTATCATTTATTTATTTTATTTATTTATTTATTCATTTATTTTACATTTCTAACGATTTTTCACATTTAGCCAAATATGGCTTTGTTTTCTAATTGGTAAATGTAGCTTATTTTGGTTTTCCCGACCCAAAGAACAAGCTTTCCCAACAGATCCCCAATCATGTTGGTATTGGGAAAGAGAGGAGGGTCTTATTATGCAGTTTTCAGAGCTGGGCGTTGTCATCGTGTTGGAACTTTGATATTTTGCTGCGCCATAAATTTTTAAGTCTCTTAAGTCGGTCACAAACCTCCTGAAAAAGTCACACTAAGCAAAGTTGCATCGCCAAATTTCCATTATCTTTGATGGGAATAGAGAAATACATAAATTAAAAAAAGAAAAAAAAAACTGGAGGAAAAGATGGGCCAGGGGGAAATGGAGGAGAATGAGAATGGCCTTTACATAAACAGAAAAAAATAAACAAATAAATAGATAAATAAATAAATAGATAATAATAATAATAGATAATAATAATAATAATAATAATAATAATAATAATAATAATAATAATAATAATTGTGTTTCTCTGACTTTTATTTTTATTTTTATTTTTTTTTTCTGTTATCGCATTAAAGTTTAGCAGAATAGCACAGAAAAAGAAAAAAAAAAGATGCCATCAAGTTGCAAGTTGCACCAGGAGTGGGGAGGAGTTTAAAATAGTCACAGTTGCTATTATGCCAGTTGCACAGTTGCACCACATCTTGGCCGGTATACACAAAACTTGTTAAGTTAGCAAACAACTGTTAAGGTTAGCAAATTCCTGTAAGGATAGGAAACTCCTGCTAACTCTAACACTTCACTGTTAAATCACTAATAGTTGTTTGCTTGGGCCTTAAAAGTATTGTTAAGGTAAAAGTGCTCCAGAGGACTTTTAAGCTCTTAACAAACTTCTTTTAACAAACTTATGTTAGTCGAGAATATGGCGGGCCACGGACCACAACAACCTCTACGGCAGCGAACATTTCGACAAAGGAGAGATATATTCCGTGATTATAGTGACGGCGAACTGGTGAAGAGATTCCGACTTGATCGTGCAGGCATAATAGCAGTGACTGACTTAGTAAGGGACAGACTTCAAAGTAGAACAGAGAGAAACACACCACTGGATCCAGAAAAAAAGGTGGCAATTACTTTAAGATATTTAGCAACCGGAAAAATGCAACAGTGTAGCTGTGATGACTTTGGGACAACACAATCTACCATCAGCCGTGTCATTACACAAACATTAGATGCATTGGCTGATCCACAAATTCGACGTCAGTTCAAGAAATTTCCTCGCACTGTGGAAGAAGTTCAACGTAAACAGAGAGAGTTTGTGGAAACGAGTGGCATCCCCGGTGTTGTGTGGGCTATTGATGGCACTCACGTCCGAATTGTGGCTCCCAGAGTGAGTGAACATCTATATGTGAATAGGAAACGTTATCACAGCATCCATGTGCAAGTGGTGTCTGATGCAAATTGCAAAATTCTTGATATTGTGGCAAGGTGGCCTGGCTCAGTCCATGATGCAAGGATTTTGGAGGAGTCCGGGCTGAAACTGTTATTCGAACATAATTTAATGCCTGAAGGATGCTACCTACTTGGAGATAGTCGATATCCCTGCAGACCATGGCTACTCACACCATACCCCAACCCTCAGCCAGGTGCAAAAGTTAATTATAATAGGTAAGTGAAAAACAAGAGTTTTGATAGTTTAATTTGAGCAACACAAGTGAAAAATACATTATATTTTTTACACATACCTCGTATGAGTCAGTTCAGGGGCAAATTTTCAGAATTTGATATATTCAGAGAGTCTTGTGGTCTGATTTTTATTTGTTTTAAGTTTCATTAGGTCCTAAAAAAAGGATCAATATAGATAAATTAGTAACAAAAACTAAGGACTCACCATCCTTTGGTTCGATGTAGTCCCCATCTCTTTCCGAAAGGTTTGTTTCGGAGGACGCTAACTCTCTGGTTCAATATAGTCGTCATCGTTACTAGAGATGTGGTTTTCGGACGGCGACAACTCACTCAAACTATCCTTTGGTTCAATATAGTCCCCATCACTGCCGGAGAGGATAGTGACGGAGGGCAACTCTCTGAAACTATTAAGACTCACTAAAACAGATAACATAGAAGTGTCAATAGATACAGTGTGTACATGCCGATATATATATATATATATATATATATATATATATATATATATATATATATATATATATATATATATATATATATATATATATATATATATATTTGGGTAGGAGGCCATTCTGTATACATGTTTTGTTAAAGTCTACAGCAGTAACTGCATTATTGAGTTTATATGAGGTTTTCTCTATCCTCCGGATGAGAGAACGTAAGTTCTGGTTTACTGAGTTTAGGAGATTTCCAAAGTCCATTAGAATTCTCTTTTAGTAGCAGGTGGGGGTGTTGTTTGCCTTTTTCTCAAGATATCTTTCGGTCTCTCTTGGACCATCTTCAGGAGAGGAGTGAAGAATGTGGGTCGGTGGCGCTGTTTATATGCGCCAGGAGCGGACATGGGACGGACTCAGCGTCGGCGGGTATGTGGACCAATCACAGCGCGCGTTGGTCTTCCTCGGAGTTAGTAGCATTCCTGCGTTGTGACGGTAAACAGGATGCGGGGAGCAGCTGGATGTTAATTTGTAGGTTTTATGGAGTTAATGTAGACCGATTCAGCCATTCTGAGTCGGGTTACATCTTTATCTTTATGTAATGTGGTGATGTTTTCTTCCATGTATTTTCGGGAGACAGATGTATTGTGTTTAGCGAGGTAGTGGCGTTTGATAGCTCCGTCTTATGGGTGTGCTGTGATGCGTTTTGAGAGGGTGGTGATGGTAGACCCGATGTACAAGGAAGGTCGGTGACTGCAGTCGCCATGGTTGCATGTAAACTTGTACACGAGGCTCACATCTTGTAGCGGGGAATTGGGGGGAGGCAGTTGTTCTTTATGATGAGGCTTGATGTGCGTCTAGTCTTGTAATAAGAGTTTGAGTTCTGCAGTGGGCTCAACGGGTTTGATGTTATTTTGTACAATTTTCTTGAGTGATTTTTCGTCGGCTTTGTAGGATGAAGACATGTGGTTCTTGTAGTAAAGGTGGATATTTTGGGAGGTGTCTTGCTCTTCATCTTGAACGACGTAGTGGTTCATGCGGTGTCTGATGACATCATCTATCTCCTCTTTTGAGTAACCATTGTTGGTGAGGACTTGGGAGATTCTTTTGAGTTCTTTATCTGTTGTGGTCCATGAAGAGCAGTGAGTGAAGGCACGCTTGACAAAGGAGTTTATGACACTACGGCGGTATTTGTCAGGGCATTCGCTGGCGGCGTTGAGGCAGAATCCAAGGTTTGTGGCTTTAACGAAGACCTATATATATA